>MU223247.1:174918-200279 GCA_018584345.1 Thuja plicata
GATTTCTTAGGATCCTCTTGCTTTTGAGTTTTGGATCTACAAAACTTTGAGATGTGTCCAGCCTTTCCACATGTGTGACAAATGATAGGAGGTCTGATGCTCTTGTTCATCATGTTGCATTGCTTTGTTGTGTGTCCATTGTAGTTACATATCTGACATGTAGTGTTCTGCAAATTCCTTTGAGGTTGATTTCTCTGATTGTTTTGATTCATTCTTCTTTGATTATGCTGTGACTGATTTCTTTGATTTGTTCTGCGATGTATAGCCCTGTGACCAAGTTTATTATAGGAGAAACAATAGCCATTGAAAGCTCTTACCTCTTTGCAATCTCTTACCAAATGACCATGTTTGTTACATGCATAACAAGTTCTGTTAACTTGCTTGATTTCCCTTTTAGGTGGATCTGCTTTAATCTCTTTAACATTTTCAACTTTCCTTGCTTCTGAAGATGCTTCATGAGGTTTCTCTCTTTCTTGTAATGAATTGTCTTTAGTTTGTGTTACATTGAATCCAAGACAGTAGTGTCACCTTTTTACTTTTGTGCATTAAGATGAGATTGAAGTGAGTCAGAACTTGTGTGGAGTTTATCAATCTTATCTTTTGCTTCTATTAATTCAGAATCTAACTTCTTTTTTATGTTTTCCAATTCCAGAACTTTCATGTTTGCTTTTAAGAGTTCATCATCTAGTTGTTTTCTTTCTTTGATCTTTTCTTCAATAGCAATTTGGTTGTCTGTGAGCTGTTCATCCAGATTTTCAACTTTATCTTTTAAAGACATATTCTCTTCGTTGAGCTTTTTGATCATTTTCCCTAAATCACTTGTAGAACAATCTTTCAAATCTTTTCTTAATTTCTTGATAAGCATTTGTGAGCCATCAACTTTCAGTCTAAGTTATTCATTTTCTTTTTCAGATCTATCAAGATCTTCAAGAGCTGCTTCAAGATTCTTTTTCAAATGTTTTGCTTCTGCTGAGTCCATGATCTCCTTAAGTGGTTAAAATTATTTGCTGAGGACCAGATCTCTGATACCAATTGTTGGAAACACTGAGAGGGGGGGGGTGAATCAGTGTTTGTCTATTCTTTATTTTTTAGCAACTTAAACATAAATCAAACATACATAGAATGAAGCTTAACATAAGAACTCATAACACATGATATGATTACAAGGAAACCTTGATCATAGGAAAAATCTAGTGGGAATTAGTACCCACAAATATTGTACTAGGTATAATGAACATGTTAAAGTTCCTTTTCCCTGTAGAAGCAATCTTTACAATTTGAGTACAATGACCTGGTTAAAGGTCTGACCCTGTTAGGAGTCTTTTACAAAACCTTGTTAAAGGTATATGTCTCACTGCCTAGGCCCACTGCCCAATAGGATGAAGGATACAACCTTCTGAAAGTTGATATACACTATATCAAAAGTGAAATGTTGTGATGACACTGTTGTCTGATCAGTTTCATGTATGCGTGAATGCTCTTACTCTCTTAAAGAGCTATATCATATACTGACTTCATTATACTACTCTTTTGTATCTTCCTCTTACATAATAATCGATGCTTGTAACATATCTTTACATTACATACTTATATGTTTATATCCGAATAGGCACGACCCAAAACAAAACTCTAGTCAGCCCTAAAACAAAATATACAATGCTTCCGAACAAGTCGGCTCAAGCGTGTTTACTACAATGCTAATTAAATTATTAGAAATACAGTATAATACTACAAGATAGAATATTCTTGAGAGAAAAATACAGTATAATAACAATAATGTAAAAGTTAGGATCCTTTGTGAAGGAAATGGGCTTCTCTTTTACAGAAATCTCTCTCGAATCGACAGTCAAGATCAAAAGAAAAGAGTGGCTCAGATTCGATTGAAGAAGCACAATCCATGTACAAGCAATGTGATTGGTCGAAAGAGTCAGTTGGCTGAACTGACTGATCAATTATTTTAGAAACTTCCAAAATCAGTTTTTAGTTAACTGAAATGTTTCCAAAATGATAAATAGTGGAGAATCAGTTAACTGAGTGGAACTGGATTGTTTCCATTTTGATAACCAGTTAACTCAATTTGATGATGTCATATGCATTTTTAATAATTTAAATAATTTTGAATACATATTTGTGTTTTTATTAATCAATTTAATTCCTTTTTATTTAATTGACAATTTTGTAATTTTATCTAATTAATATATCAGAATATCAATTAAATAATTAAAATAAGGTTTATTTGCCAATGTATTATGATTTTAGGAATTAATTAATCAAGTACAATGATTGATTAGGACCTAGGGTTGAAGTCAAATTAGCTTGAATTTGATAGATTGAGGAATTGCATGTTTGATTTAGGACTTAGGGTTTATCAAGATTGGGGTTTCTTGATTAATTTTTGCGATTGGGGGTCTAGGGTTTCGATGATCATTTTCATGTGATTACATTTTCCCCTCTTTGAATTGATATGTGATCAGCGCATTGATTCAAAGAATTGTTAGTGAGAAGACCCAGTATAGTTTTATTTGAAGCAATGAAACCATTCTTTTAAAGAAGAAGACCGACTTCAAGCTTGATTACACGAAGATTGATCAAAATATATAAACATAATGCTCAGTTTGGTTTGAAGCGATGAAACTGGACATCTGTCATGAACTCTTGAACCTTTTGATTGGTTTGAATGAATAACCAATTTGATTTGAAGTGATGAAGCTGATTACCATTAAGAGGTTTGATTAGCAAGCAAATTGACTTGATTTGAAGTGATGAAGCCAATTTGATCAATGTATCTGGTTTCAATAATGAATAGCCCGTATAAGACCGATCATGTCTGGTTTTGAGTGTATTCACCACTATATAAGACCATTGATTAGGTTACCTTTCATTTAAGATGATCTCATTTTGATTTGATGCGATGAAGCTGAGATACCCCAAGCGATGGGGTTTTGATTGAGGATGTGATCACTGGAATGTTGATGTCCTGATCCTATCCCCTTGAGAGAAAAATCAAAATATGGATAGGTGCCCTAGTGAAGAGAAGCAATTTGATTGATAACATGATTCAAGAAAAAGTTGATCTGATTAGAAATAGGTCCCATGTGGTTAGGACAAAAGATGTAATTGATGGGAATTCCTATTGACCAAGATTGACCAAAAGTATGATACATGGATTGATTAAAAGAAAAGTGTGAGATATTTCCATTGGTTGTGCAAGCGGTCAATTTTAGATTTTGATTTTGATCCTAAAAATGGAATAAGTACAGTTGAATTAGCAAGGGGTGTCATATTCACACACAACTGACCACTTGACGAAATGAAGATTGATCGATAAGAACCTTAGATCTTTCACATTGGAGAGAGATATCGATATTATGTAGATTTCAACACCATGCAGATGCAGATGCATATGCAAGACTAACTAGAATGCAATCTAAGGTGTATTGACTAAACCTTTACCATTGAAAATTTTCATCATTGACCATTTTTGGAACATCGGAGTCGATACAATCCTTACTGGTACCACTACGACCATAAGAATATGAATATGACTTTCATCAGATAAGATATGAGAGACTAACATAAGCATCAGGGAACAAAATTTGAGATGGCCTGAACGTTGTTTCCAATTGATGTTGAAAGAGTACACCAGTATTGAGATATTCAAAGCCAAGATAGCCATGAGTGCGATCTTGCATATTCAAGCATAGAAATGACAGGAAAGGAGATAGATCTAACCTCACCTTGGCATAAAAATAAATAGGATCGAGGGATGTGAGGATTTTATGCCTTAATGCAGGAGCTCTGACCACATACACCCAATTTATTTGATGTTGTTTGATCATCAGGACCACACCAACAAGCAGTAGACAAAGAAAAGATTAACAAAAATCAACGAGAACAAACAGAATACAAATAGAATTTTAACATACTTCAGCCAGTTTCAAAGTTTTTAGATGTGTATATGTAGGAGGTGTTGAGAAACATCATCATGCTTGTGAGTGCAATGTGTTTAATTGCTATTGATCTGTTGTTTACAATTTTGGTATCCAATGTGTGTTAAGAAACACAGATGTATCCAAAGATTGTGTTAAGAAACACTTTTGATTAGGGTGTTGAGAAACACCTATTTGTATTAGTAGCAAGTTGTCCTTCAGAAATGACAAGATTACTGACTCTGGTGTAATCCAAAGATATGATCAAATTGGGGATCCATGCCCCTAGTAGCAAACAACGATGACCGACTTTACTCAAACTTTTGGGACAAAGCCAATTTGATTGCCCCCAGACTATGACTCTAGATCGGTTTCACACCAAGAGGGTTCTCAAAAGAACCAAAGTGTTCATTCTCAAGAAATATCACATTGGTTTTCCCCCAATGTATATCAAGGTGTAGGACATTACAGATGGATTAGAAAGTTGATGGATGAGGTGAATAGATAATGATGGATGAAAAGGGTGAATGTGACCCTCAAGGATAGTATCCTTAAGATTACCCAAGCTAGGGAAAAAAATAGTTATGGAGGCTCATAGAGTGGTGCTGGATAACATATAAGATAATGACCTAATGTCATGAAAAGCATGTGGTCCAAAAGATGGGACGTGTCAAGAATTTTTTTAGAAACAATTTTGAATTTTTCATTCTTCATTTTGATCAAGACCAAGGGGTCAATAGGATAGTGATAGAATAACATGATCAGGATAAGGGGTGATGGAGGTATAAGTCAGTGGTTTGGATTACGTAAGGAATTCTTAGAGATAGGAAGAATAGGCTTGGGATAAGAAATATCACGATAGGGTACCATGGATGAGAGAAAGTGAATAAGCTAATGGAAAGGATAATGGATGTCAAGATACATGATGCTCATGGATAGGCTCAACCTTGTCAAGATTGCTGGAAGGAACATGGATGCTCATGGGCTAGATAGATGTAAGATATGATGGATAAGATGACATGGAGGAACTTGCCTCCAAGTGAAGAGTGAAAGTAGGAGGAATTACACATGACGCATGTTTTCCAAGTTTTTATCATGGTACTTGTCCAAGGCACCACAAGAAGTGGTTTTCACCATAGGACGGGTTTATTTATCTTTACTTTTTCTACCAAGGTGCTTGTTTACCAGGTTTTCACCAAGGCACTTTTTCTTTATTTCAAAAAAAAAAAATTTACTTTTTGATTTTATGGAGGAACTTAAGCTTCTTTCTCTTTGGATAGTGCTTCTTCAAAAGATATGATATGATGGGCCAAGGTCATTGAAAGTATGCTCAAAGATGCTGAAAAGATGATGGTAGAGAAGAATGATATGGAGGGTAAGGGAGATGGTAGCCAAGGATTTATGTGATGGATTGGATAAGAGGAATGGAAGGATATGAGATGGATGGGTAGTAATTAGGTGCGGGATATTAGATAGGGTATTGAAAGGTTTGTGTAGACGTAGATGGAAATGGTGATAAGATCAACATTGACACACCCCTTGAAGGGTAGTGGATAAATGGAGGAAAAATGGATGGAATAGCTTGAGGCTTTGATGGATGAGTGGATATGGATCTTGGTACACGAGGACCCAAGATGGATGTAGAAGGGGGATGAAGTATTCAAGGTAATGGATTTTGGGACATAACGACCCAAAAGAGAGTTAGTTGATGGGAGATGTTTAGATGGAGATGAAGTGGAAGACTTTAGAAGCTTGGATGCCAACTCTGACTTTACCATTTTGTTTAAGTCTTTTAAGATAGATTTGGGAATCCACATGGTTTTTTATTTTACTTTTGTATCCAAGTATAATAATAATAATGAAACATTTAGGATCCTTTGTGAAGGAAATGAGTTTCTATTTTATAGAAATCTCTCTCGAACCGATGGTCGAGATCAAAAGAAAAGAGTGGCTCAGATTTGATTGAATAAGCACAATCCATGTGCAAGCAATGTGATTGGTCGAAAGAGTCAGTTGACTGAACTAACTGATCAGTTATTTTGGAAACTTCCAAAATCAATTTTTAGTTAACTGAAATGTTTCCAAAATGATAAATAGTGGAGAATCAGTTAACTGAGTGGAACTGGATTGTTTCCATTTTGATAATCAATTAACTAGATTCGATGATCTCATATGCATTTTAATCATTTAAATGATTTTTAATGCATATTTGTGTTTTTATTAATCAATTTAATTCCTTTTTATTTAATTGACAATTTTGTAATTTTATTTAATTAATATATCAGAATATCAATTAAATAATTAAAATAAGGTTTATTTGCCAATGTATTATGATTTTAGGAATTAATTAATTAATCAAGTACAATAATTGATTAGGACCTAGGGTTGAGGTCAGAATGGCTTGAATTTGATAGATTGAGGAATTCCCTATTTGATTTAGGACTTAAGGTTTATCAAGATTGGGGTTTCTTGATTAATTGTTGTGATTGGGGGTCTAGGGTTTAGATGACCATTTTTATGTGATTACAGTATGTATGTTTGATATGCACACAAACTCAATAAAACATTAGTAACAAGTTAGTCAAATCAATTGGAAGATAAACTATGATTAAATGAATTGAAAAGACAACCTATTGAGTGTCTCATTGCTCTCTATTTCCAACAACTATTACTCCTAGCTGCATTAGAGATCTGAGTGACAACTTTAGAAAACAATAATGATCTAAGATAAATGATGCACAATTAGATCTAGGATGCAAGATCTTGGTGAAAATCTAAGCTAAATGCAAATTGCCATTGTGATCCTATTTAAGAATGCTAAATATTAATGGATGCACAATTCAACAAAATATAATTGTTATGATGTAAAGTGGTGATGTAGATTTGAATTGGTTGTAATTAAATGTGAATTGGTAAAGTGGTGATTTACAATATGAAATGCCTCCTATTTATAGGATTTCCCAAGGGTAGGGGGTTAGTTTGATTAACCATGGTCAAATTATGGTTGAAATTAAGGTTGATTGATGTATCCCCTTTGAGTAGAAAAGATTGAATTATAAGATTTAGTGGTCAAGATAGCAAATCCCTTTTGCAATCTATGTGCTCTCTTTTCTCATTCCCTATTGGTTGAGTAATTTTTCGTCACGTAGTGGCGAGTGAGAGAAATTGGGATTTAATTAATTTGAAAGAATTAATTACTTTAGCCATATTTGATTAATGAATTGAATTTAATCAATTGATGAACTAAGAATTAAATGATTAATTCAATTACCTAGTGATTTGATTTATTGATTTCAATTAATTCAAAATAGCTTATATTTGATTGATTTTTGCTTTGACTTGATTTGATTTATGTTGACCACTTTTGGGGTCTATACAAATGCCCCCTTTTGAACAATGTGTGAAGTGCATTGGTTCAAAGAATACCTGATGTCCAATGTATGATTCTGATTTGATGTCCGATATGATGTGAAATTGATGATGATGATGTTTTGATTGATATGATTTTCCTGATAATGTGATATCTATGTTGTGAAAATTGATCCATTTTGATGTCTCAGTGTAAAAAATTCTACGTCTGATGTTTCTGATTTTAAAAAGTGTCCTGATTTGCATAACTATGCACTTTGGTGCTAGTATGCCCCCTCAAGAAATGAATCAAAATGATTTCAAATGATTTGGATGATTTAAAGAATTCTTATGATGTTATGATTTTGATTGATTTTTTGATAAAAATTAATGTGAAATGTAATTGCCCCAGTTACATTAGATCATTGATGTGTATCAAAGACTAGATTGTACGCCTTTTGATGAATAAGTCAACATTTCTCGATGTGTATTTTGATGTCAGATGATAGGATTTGATGTTTTGACCTCACAATCTAGAGGATCAAAAATAGATGTGCTTACCAAGATTGATAGAAATATCAATTAAGCAGATATGATAGGATAATTTGATTGATGATTGACTGCTTAGGATTATCAATAGATGATTGATTGATTTATGTTTGATTTGATAGGCTTACTTGGATGTCCTTATGATTCAGGGTTAATTAGATATCCTAATGATATAGGGTCAAGGATTATTGGAAGGGTAAGGTCATTTATAGGTGGTCTAGACGTAGGTGGGACAAGTACAGGTGGCAAAATTTTGATGAACAACCTGACAGATTCAGGAAGGAGTCATGCCTAAATCTAACTGATTATATCATATTTTTGATGATATACATATGTATCCATGTTTGATTTTATTTTGGTGTACTTTTGATGTATCTTGATGCGGAAATTTGATAGACACGTTGATTTTGGACATATAATAGACCTTACCCTTCCTTTTGATACCCATGATGTTTTCTTCTTTGATATCATTATACATGGACTTTATGATTTTGATGATATATGATGATGCCATGAGATAGTTTATGGATGCATTTTATATGATTCTATCTATATACAAGCTTTTGTGATTTTTTTGATGCAGTATGGATGGATGCATTTACTTTACTCTTGATGCTTATGTATGGATGTATATGGATGTTTTACTTAGATAGATGCGTAGATGGATGTGATGGTTCTATATAATGATGCAATGTTTTATACATATATGATTATGATTTCCAGTGATGTAATGCTATAGATAATGTTAATGAATCTAATTATGTTGGTAATATGCAATGCAACTAAATGATGAGATGTACTGAAATGATGCTAAATAATAGATAATGAATGTCTCTAAATGATAAGTATGATGGTAATAAATGCATATATATAACTTAATGATTAATGAAATGATCATAAATATGTAAATGTACCTAAATGCACCTGAAATGCCCTTGATGGATGTACTAAATGTAGAATGATATGCAAATGAGATGTATTTTTTTGGGTAAAGTTTCACATATTCCATGGAAAGAAGAATTCTTGATGATTTGACTTGGATAATTGATCCTTACTTCCCTTGAGAAATCCCACAATTATTAATGCAAGATTTAATCTTTAACATGAATGCAATATGAAAATTCAAGTAAAAGGTGTTGTCACTTTTTTACGGATCATTATTTTTGCAATTATCATCATTGAGATTGTTGGTAGATCAGTTTGAATTTTGTACAACCCTCACTTGTTAGCTTTGCAAACCATGGTGATATGAATACCACTTTTGTCAGATTCAATGTGACTAATGTCATCATCAAAATTTTTGTGAATCATTGTAATTGGTACAACCGTCACTGGTTAAATTTTCAACCATGTTGGTATGAATATTGTTTTCATAAGATTCAATGTTGCAAGTGGATCTTGGCATTAAGGTATGAATAACCTAAATGGCCTCAGTATCCTTTTGCGATACAGAGAAAGAATTAATCCCTTCCATATACTAATGTCCTAAATTATTCTTTGATTAGAATGTCATAAGACTAATTCACATACTTATTTGAAACAATCCTACATACAGGAAACAAAGAAAATATCATGCTTCATCACTTCTCTAATAGTCCCAGACATCATTGAGTTGCTAAAAAGTCATGATGTCAAAAATCAAGAATCATACATTTGAATCTCTTATCCATTTTTATTTGATCCACGGTTTTAAAAGATTTCAATCCATCTTCTTCAAGTTTGATTTTGTTCAAGTTTCTTGATTTGATGTTTGGGGTTGATTTTGATGTGATGATGTTTGATCGTGATTGAAATTTTGCATGTTTGAAATTTGAGATTTGGATTGATTTGAAAGTTCAACTGTCCAGATTCTTGATCATGGTGAATGATGTTTGTCTTCTTCTTGTGTATGTTTCAATGATGATCTCTCGAAGCTTGGATTTTGAAAATGATAATGGATTGAGACCATTTCCAAACCATGATAAAATATTGCTTGGATGACTGCCCAATGTAACTTTTGGGGTTTTATTATGACTATGTACATGGATGACAAAATGTAGCTGGATATATACAGAGATGAAAAAAATGGATCAAAATAAATCAAAGATATCAAAGATCCAATTGTTATGAATTCACGCAGAAGTGATTCTTGTCATAAGTAATTGGTCGAATAGGTTTATTGAGATGTCTGGTTTTAGGAAGGATGCATCTTGTATAAGACAACTGATAGATAGTGGATAGTATTTGATGAAGACATGAGGTAGACTAATAAAGACTAATGATGGCATAACTACAAGATAATTTTATAAAAGGTCCATTTGATTATGATTGTGTTAAGTGTCATGCTGCAAGGAATTTTTTTGTATGTTTTTAAAGATTTTATGATTTCTCTGTATTTTTAAAGTTTTTAACCAAGATCATATTTATTTTCCCCTGATGTCTAGCAAGGCATAAGGTGTTGTGAGTAGATGAATGAACTAATGGATTGGGATGAATAGGAAAATGATAGAGGGAGTGTGTAATGTGACCCTTAGGACTATCTCGTTAATATTACCCAAGCTAAGGGAAAGGGGAAATGTCAATGTATGACAATGATCTAGTGTATGAGGAATAGTGTGTAAGACAATGATCATAGTGTAGTACAAGGAATGGGTGATCCAAGGAAATGGACATGTCAAGAGTCCATTAAGAGCATGTTTTGTATTGTATGTATTTACTTTTGATCAAGATCAAGGGGTATATACAAATAGGATGAAGCTCAATCGTGATAAGGGGTGTTGGAAGTCATGGAGGATGGCTATGGGAACTCTTGTGAATGGTTAGGATAAGAAAGATCATGATAAGGCAGCATGGATGAACAAGCAGATAGGCATAAGATGATATATAGGATAATGGATATTGGTTGAAGATCGCGTATAAGGATAAACAAATAGGATAGATGAGGTGGACATTCTCAACCTTGTCAAGATCAAGGATGGAAAAAGGAATATGTGTGCAGGTAAGATAAATTGTAGTTAAGGGATGGTGAGGGATATAATGGATAATGTAGGATATTATAGATAAGATGGCATGGATGGAACTTGCCCCAAGTGTACAGTACAAGAGGATGAACTACACATGACCCTTTTTTGCCAGGTTTTCATCATGATACTTGTCTAAGGTGCCAAAAGAAGTGATTTTCACCATAGGACAAATGCTTTCTCTTTACTTTTTATCTACTCTCTTTTTCTTTTTCTTTTTCTTTTTCTTTTTCTTTTTCTTTTTCTTTTTCTTTTTCTTTTCCAAATTTTTGGAAGATAGTGAATGTGTGATAGGAAATAAAGGAATTTAAACCTCTTGCTCTCTAGGTAATACCCCTTTGAATAATACTTTATCATAGATGATGGAAATAAATGATATGCTCAAATATGTTGGTAAGGTGATGTTAAGTGGAGGATATGAAGGATAAAGGTATATTGTGGTTAAGGTTTTATGCTACATAATGGATAAGGGGGATGGAAGGATGGAAATTGAGTGTTGGATTATTGATGGTTTGTTGAAAGGTTAGTGTAGGGGTAGGTAAAAGTGTTGACAAGATCAAAATCGACACACACTTTGAAGGGTGGTGGAATGATGGAGGAAAAATGGATTGGGAAGCTTGAGATTTTGATGAAAGAGAAAATGTGGAATTTGGGACACAAGGACCCAAAATAGATGGGAAAGGTGATGACGTATTTGAGGTAATGGATTTTTGGAAATATGGACCTAAAATAGAATTGGAAGATGGAAAATATTTGAATGGATATGTAGTGGAAGCCTTTGGAACCTTGAATATCAACTTTGATTTTTCTTTTATGTGCAAGTCTTGTAAGAGTGACTTGGGAATCCGTATAGTCTTTGATTTTTATTTCCTTTGTGATTCTTTAGAATGCATTTATTCAATGAGGGATTTAGGAACCCACATTTTCTTTGATTCTTCTTTTTTCTTGGTGGACCTTTGCAACCTTTTGGATATTTATTTTCACTTGGTGGACCTTTGCAGCCTTTTGGATTTTTCTTTTCACTTGGTGGACCTTTGCATCCTTTTGAATATTTCATTTTGCTTGGTGAACCTTTGTGGCCTTTTGGATTTTTCTTTTTTCTTGGTTTTCATATGTCGATTAGATTGGACATGAGAATTTTTGAATGGCTATGGATTCTTTGAATTTTTATTTTTATGTTTAACATCTAAATTGCTTCCAAAGGTGGTGGGAATTATGGATGGATAAGACTTAGTTCATATGGATATGTGATTGGAACTTTCTCAAGTATGTGTGCCTTTGTTGACCTTGATTTTTTATAAGGTGTGTGGATAGTGAGATAGAAGGTTGGGTATGGTTAATGAAGGAATATAAGGACCCAAAAGAGATGGAAGGTTTGAAGGCTTCAGTTCTGGGATATAGGGACCCAAAATGGATTTGGAGAATGGGGGAGATGTATGTTTGGATTTAGATGGGGGATATAAGGTGTAGAAGGTATATCAACATCTTTAGAGTGACATACATCACCATGACCATTATCTTTAGGACTTATTTTTTTATCAATGGGCTCATTACTAGATTTGACAAGAGAAATTGAAGCTCGATGGGATTTATTATCATGAAAAGGATTATAAGGGATGATATATTCTTGAGGTATACATGGAGTACCATGATAAGGAGATGATGGGATACTTTGATCTTGACATGGAAGAGGATAATTAGAGGGTGTAGAAAGGATACTTTTCTCTTGGTTTTCAGTAGGATCATTGGAAATGGTGGAAGGGATATCAAAATATTGCTTAGGAGGTGGATAATATATAAGACTTGGAGAAATAATTTATTCTTGAGATGGAGGGGTATCATCTTGGAAGAATTGAAATGGTATGAGGGGGTCATCATGAGACTCCAGAGATATGGGATCTTGGTCAAATATTGTATAGAATGGATAGTATTTTGAAAGGAAGATGGAGGATAATTTATAATA
The DNA here is from genome assembly GCA_018584345.1 of Thuja plicata. Taxonomy (NCBI): domain Eukaryota; kingdom Viridiplantae; phylum Streptophyta; class Pinopsida; order Cupressales; family Cupressaceae; genus Thuja; species Thuja plicata. The sequence goes on from MU223247.1 coordinate 187,707, forward strand.
GGTATGATGAGTATTGAAATAAATGATAACTTGAGATCCAATATTTTTGAATCCTAGGAGGGACTTACATCAAGATGTGGATTAGCTTGGATTTATTTTAGAGAAAGTACTTGAGGGTCAACATGGTCAACATAAAAAGTGTCATCATTAAGTTCATTGTGCAATGGGGGTAGTGTGGCTTGTTGTGAAGCTTCATGAGATGAAGGAATGGTGGAAGAAATACAAGTTACATGTGGGTCATTGCTAGACATAGGTTCATGATTTTGATCATACTTGGGGTTCATGTCTTGTTCTTCATTAGATGGGTCATTAGGCTCTTAGAATTAAATGATATCTTTGTCAAGAATATATTGGATCTTATGTTTCAACTCCATGTAATTTGAGGTCTTAAGCTTGTTGTGTCTATGATATACACAATAGTCACTAAATAATTCTCATCCCCCTATAGTCACTTTAGGCAATTTGATAAGATTTTTTTCAAGAAGCTCTTTCAAAGCTAATTAATAAGATTTCCTCAAAGGTGTAAAATTTATATCCAAGGGATATGTATTTGTATAAGTAATGTCAGGTTGGAGATTTTGTTTCTAACTTTCAGCCATTTATTGTTCAATTTTTTCTATTTGCCTTTGTATTCCTTGGATTTCCTCTTTGGAAATGATTTCATATGTTTCTCGAAGGTATATCTCAATATTTGAGGTTGGTTCATCTCTTTCTCATTTTATAGAGTTTATGTCATGAAAATTTCTCTTGTGATCTTTAATTTGTTGAACCAAGGAGGCCATGGGTATGTATGATAGTTCTGATCCAATTCGTATTGATGTGAAAATAATAATCTTGAGTCAAACTTGAATTGATTTCCTCTTGGAGATGGTTGATTTGGTATAGAATTCTTATTAGGGTTTGCAAACAAGTGTTTTTATTTTGGTTGATTAATTTTAATTATGTCCAAGGTGATGGAGTCTAATAGAAAAAAAATCCATTTCAATGATGAAGACTCAAGAAGTAACCTTGATTTCTTAGGGTCTAGGTGAAGGACTTGTAATCCTTGATGAAAAACCTTAAAAACTAATTATTTATGGTGTTTAGACAATATTTTATAAAATTATTTAGTTGATAGAACAATATTGATGATTCACTTGTTTGACAAAGGATAGATATGGATAAAATTTTGAGACTATTTTGAGTGAAATGAGATTAAGTTTGAAAATGATATCAAAAACCACTTTCCAAATTTTTTCAAATTGTATGGAACCAAATGCGATCTTTTAGGAACCATATGCTACACTTCAGAGACCAAATGCTACACTTTATAGACCAAATGTTATATTTTTGAGACCAATTGAGATGGAACCATATGCTACACTTTAGAGATGTTATGAAATACAAAATTACTTTGGTTTACAAATTAGTGACATTACTTTTTGTCCCCACTTTAGCGTGCATATTATATTAGAGAGATATGTGAGCTAAATTAAGGAAACTTACCTGGCTTACTTGTGGGGTCTTCATTCGCATAAGGTTATCCCAAACTAGTAAGTTTGACTTATTGTTGAGTTTAATTAAAAACACAAGTTGCAGAAGAGCATGCTAGATGATGAAGACAACTAGTAGACACAATACCATCAATGGTACACTAATATGGGTGGAAATTTGTGTTTTTCTAGATAACCATATGATAGGGAAATTTTGATAGTGCACCAAAATACACAAAAAAATATATAGATAGGCATATGATAGGATACCTTTAGATGGTCTGTTGGCATACATAGAAAAATCTAGATAAGAATGTGATAGGGTGATTTAGACATACACTGACACACATAGCAATAGTTAGATAGGCGCGTGATAAGGAAACTTAGAGCACACTAGTACATGCAGAAAAAGGTAGATAGGTGTATGATAGAGTGATATTAAGATGCAATAATGGATTGGACTACACAATAGGTAGATGAGATAGTGGATTGGCCCCCACAAAGGTAGACATCAAGATCAAGAATTTTAAATTTCATGAGAAAAACCTATGATGTAGAGACAATGCAATGGTTAGCTAAAAAAAGACAATCAAACATATAGACATAAAAATCCCCACTTAGTATGGATTATGCTACTTCAATGGGAGCATGTGTTGCAAGGAGAGAAAATACATTGTGGCATGTCATCATAAAATATGTTTCCATAAAATGTCACTATTGTCACTAAGGATTGCACCTGTAATAGCTAAGTATGAAACTCGGCAATCCTGTGAAACATGGGAATACTTCCAGGTTGTGGGGAACCTATAATAAAAGTAAACCTCTAGATTAAGGGCCAGCATCCCCTTGAAACACCTTTAAAATTAAAATTTTTGGAGGAAAAGGGAAGAAAGAAGTGCAGAACTATAAATAACTAAAATTGAAACTTAGGTGATTCACCAAACTTTAAGAATCCTCATATTGAAGATATGCCCACAATGAAACATGAAATAAGACTTTATAACTCACAAATTGATCCTATTGTTACCATATTCCTTGAAATAAAAAGGTACTGGAATAAAAGGAAGAGAAAGAGCTTCCACAACCTAAAACTCAGATGTACACAGATTAGGAGTGAGAATAACAAAACACCTTCTGAATACCCAATTTAAACAATCATGCAAGGTAAAGGATATGAATTAAATCACAATAACCTTGACATGAAATCCAATAAGAAAATTCAGAAATAAATAGGAACAAGAAGAACTATTATTGTATATTCAGTAAAAAAGGGGCCAATTACAATTTGTATCACTAGAGCTACAAACATTCAAATCTCAGGGTGAGATAGAATGGAAGACCTGCCTCAATCACAAAATGTGAGAGGTATAAATAGGAATGAGGTAGACTATTTCACATCAAAAGAATCTATAAATCACCATGCCTAACTCCACCAAATCTGGGACTGGACGCAGGGGTATCTCTGAAGAATTTGATAGAATCTCGGGTAGGTCTAAAGATGTTGTTCAAATCCAGATGACAAGAATCTTGGAATTATAGGTGGTGGAAAATATAATCTAAGAACCATGCCTTAAAAGGCCTTCCCATTTTTTAAACAAATCTAACCTATCCCCAAATCATGCTTGGATCATTTTGAGGAGCCAAGATTGAGGAAATATAGTAACCTATCCTTATCCCCTAGGTTTTATTTTAATAATGTATTTATTTGGGGGGGGTTAATGTTTGTTGAAAATGAATTTAATGTAAAATCATGAAATTATTTTGTAAATGATTGACAAGTGATGTTTTATAAATCACTTTGTTAATTATTTTTATTAACAAAGTGATTTATAAAACATCACTTGTCAATCATTTACAAAAGAATTGCATGATTTGCATTGAATTCATTTTCAACAAAAATTGACCCCCCCCCCGCCCCAATAAATACATCATCAAAATAAAACCTAGGGGATAAGGATATGTTATTATATTTCCTCAATATTGCCTCCTCAAAATGATCCTTAAAAATATTAAATAAAATATCCATTCCCTTGGGCAAGATTTAAGCTTATGTTATAAGTCATGAAAAACTTATCTTGACTTAACCCACCTTAGTATATGCACATTCTCCTTAAGATTTTAAAATATTAAAATATATCCCCACTTACCATATGCTTTAATACTATATTTTAAAAACATCAAAACATTTCCATTTTACCAAGATTATTTCAAACCATATGCAAGAGGAAGAACTTGAGCTTTTCTGGAGGATGCCCTAGCTGTAACTTTGGATGGAAAAAGCTTTGGTTTTTTTGGAAATTTGCTATTCTAAATCAAAATTTGTGGAGTTTCTTGGAGTTTTGAATGCAATATCAATAAGCAAGGTAGGTTATACATCCTCATTTCACTCTTCATTTGTCATTTTGTTGTCTTGATGTGCAAAACCATGGATTCATCTCTGTATTTTTTTTGTAGCATCATTTAAATCTGCATCATCTTTGTTTTTTATGAATCCATGAAATATTTAAAGGAACTTTATTTTAATGTTTAAGAAAATGTTTTTTGAAGACTGCTGGTTTTTCAACCCGTGGGTAGCTAGGGAATCATGCTTTGATTTTGTGTGTGCTTGTGCTCTCTTTATTTGTACTGTATATCTAGTTTTGATTCCATAGAGATTGGTGCCATAGATTATATAATGTTTGGGGTTTAAAGAATGGCACCCATTGCAAGTATTATCTTGTTGTCATGAACTTGAAAGGCCATGAATATCTTGTTGATTTGGTTGCCCTTCTTGCTATTTTTACTCCATAAGATGCGGCACCATGACTGTATTTCAATCTTCATTGGTTAATTTTTGTTGTTTGCATCCTCCCTTGCTTGCTGAGATATCATTACTTCTTAGATCTATTTTTTGTTTTACATGAGAACTCGTGGCTTTAAAACTGAAACTTGGCTCAAAACCTGAAAAATAACATCTCCTTTGAAACAAAACAAATAAATTCTTGAGACATATTGGCATTATTATGAGGGACTCATCATGTGAGTATGAATGGTTTGCATCAGGGGGTTCTCAACTCACTAATACCAATCACTGATGCTTGCTTGATAAAGCTTGAATAATGACATCAATGTATCTCTGGCTTATTCCTAACAATTGAAAGCAGGGAAAACAACAACTGAAACTAAAACACACATGTGCTACAACACTTAGGGAACACAGAAAACCAAACCTATCCTATCCTAACCAAGTATAAACTTTATTAGATGAAACCATTGACTAGCTCCATGAAATATCTTCCTTTCCTTTACAATTTAGAATGTTTTACAAACTTGTAGATGGTTAAGGAAAGATAGAGAATGAAGAGATAAGCTATAATCCAATGCAACTGTTGGAATTATATTGGAATGATGTACTAAGAGGGGAGGGGTGAATCAGTACGTCTAAAAAATTTCTTGGTTAGCCCATTAACCCTTAATCATCAATTTGTAAATTATCTTATCTAGTTATTCATCTTTCTTTATGTATATGCAGTCATATCATAAGTTCTTTAGTGTGTAATCATAAAAGAAACATTCATGAAAATAGATAACACATGACACAAGATATGATATAGCAGAAAATTCCTATTAGGAAGTAAAAACTACGGTGGGGATTGTTACCCACAAGACTTCACTATCTGCAGATAAGAAGGGGATGGTTAAGGCTTACAATTGGTCACTTCTGATGACCTACCCTGTTAGGATTATCATAGTGGAGACCTGTTAATATCTACTTCATTTGAAGCTTTAGCAACACTGTTAAGTGTGCATTCTGTTAAGAGATTTGTAAAGAATGGTTAAGTCCGCCTTCTACAAAAGGATTTTAGATGTGATGCACTTGTTAGAATGCAACTACATAATTCTTTGATCTGATGATGTATGCAATCTCTAATTGCCGATAACAGATCCAATAAAGCTTCCTATGTATGAGTAATCATCCTTCCATTATTGAATAATACCTTTGTCTGCTTGTCAGTAGCCTCTATGTGTTCTTGACAACTGATATGATCTGTTTCTAAACTTTGCATGAATTCTGCCTTCTACTCCTTAGATGCTCTTCATGGCTATCAACAATAATGAATTCATAACTCACAATTGATTTGAACATCTATTTATACTAGATTGTAGCTCAATTCGTGATTCACGCTTCGCAAGTTAACTCTAGATCCAAGGTTTACAACTTGACCTTGATCTTTAGTTAGATATGTTTTAGATCCATTAGGATGCTTTAAAACATTTACATAAAGCTTGCTTGACCCTCAAGTTATGATTTAAAATAAATTAAAACTCTATAAATAGAATTACATTGCTTTATCTGACGTGTAAAACTTAGATCCACTTTTTGCAGGTTCTTTAACTGACTGTCAGTTCTGACAGTCAGTTTTCTTTATCGTCAGTGTTCATTTCTTTGTCATTAGTGTTCCTTTCATTGGGTATGCCTTTTCTGTTTCACCAGTTTTGTTCTCAAAACTGTGTCATCGGTGATGATCTCAACATTATGTTATTGACCCGTCGGTGATGTCCTATTCACTTCGTCGGTGCAACACTTGTCAATGTTCATCAGGCAATTCCATACATAGAATTTTCTTGTGACCTTTGTGTTATGTTGGGTATGCTCGCTATCCGCAGGCAATTCTTGAAGTCTGATGATGTCTGTCAATGTTTTTCACTAAGTGTACTAATGGAAAAATTAATTTCATCAATCTCCCCCTTTGACATTAGTATAAAAAATATGATATGTGCAACATATTGAATGTATTAGTATGTACACCTATGTATACTCCTTCCTTAGTCATTTGAATGACTCCCCCTATGTATATGTCAGTAAGTGTAAGTATATATACATATCTATATGTACTTTTCTTTTCCCCTTTTTTGATATATTGTATATAACTATCTTTGTATATCTGTTCCTCATGTACATACAATATACATTTCCTTTCTATTCCTCCTTTTTTGATTCTAAAGGCAAAGGTACTTATAGCTTGTCAAAAATGTGGGAATGTGAGGACTTGATCTCCCCCATCATCTTTTCCCATTTATCCTTTAGCATTTCTAGAGCCATGTGCTCAAGTGATATCCTTACATGTTTATCATAGATGTTGTCTACTACAGACATCTCTGGGGTTGCAATAAGGTTTCTCACATCATAAATATGCTGCTGTAGAATAGTAAGATTAGGCAGAATGTGTGCCTATAGTTCTGTAATCTCACCTCGTAGTTGTGTCTCGGCATCCCATATTTCTTGCCTTATCTTGTTAGCCTCAATGACCTTGTCATGATGCGCCTTGATACTATCTGCATTTGAGGTTAGGCTTTGTGCACTTGCTGTGACATTAGAATCTATCTCTGCTAACTTGTCACTATTTTCTTTTGTAAAATTTTCAAGCGTGCACATCTTTTAAACTAAGGTAATTGCTTCAGCAATCACTGCCTCTAATTGATTAGTTAGTTCAGAGAGCTTTACCTTGTTTAGTGCCACTTCTTGGCTGATTTTATTAGTTAATTTGTATTGATACTTTTTTCTTCTTGTTCTTCAATAGCTTGTTCTGCATCTATATTCTGTTATGTGATTGCATCGGTAAGAACAACAATTTGTTCCTTAACTGTAGCATTTTGTTCAAGTTTTACCTTAGGAAAAAGTTGTTGGAGAATGTCTCTTACTTTTTCAAGTGCCATTGTTTCCCTGTGTTCCTGTATCATTTTCTTTTGAATGGCTTTCCTTTGACAGAGCACTCCAAACTCTTTGATTTTATCACTATCCAATGTAGTAATATCCCAGTTTGGAACTTCTATCACTTCATCCAGTGTAACAACCAGAATGTCCTTCTTCAAAGTTTTCTTCTTCTTCTTTGGTTGTGTGGCAGATTGATGTACTACCATCTATAAAGCTTGATATTGGGTTGACTTTGTAGGTGAGGGTCAAGAAGATGAGGCATCCTTTTGTATCTGTTTTGAGTCCACCAGCTGGTTTGGTGAAGATGTCTCCTCATTTTCCTTAGGTGTATCAATAGATGTATCTTCTTTAATTTTTATTCCTTCATCCTACTTGAATCCTTCACTTTTATCTTTTTCTTCACCCTTTCTCAGTGTATCCTATGTTTTATTATCAGCTTCTTTGGTTTTTTCATTTGACACTTCTTGTTGATTGTCGGTTGCATCCTTCATTTCTGTATCTGTATCCTTTTGAGTTTTGGATGCAACTTTGTTTTCATCTGTATCGATATCCTTGGGTATATTATCATCTTTCTTAGATGATTTGTCCTGACTTGACTAAATATCAATAGCATCTATTAATATATTCATGTTTGTAGGTGTATTGACTGTTGCAGTGTCAATAGTTGTATCCTATCCATCAGTATTTCCCTTTGCAATATATATGTCTTCATATTTTTGAACTTTTGTTGTAGGGTCTTGTCATGTGGTGTCATTAAAAATGTTGTCTAACCATGATTCATAATTTATATCATCAGTTAAGTTATCTTTTATTGACAATTATTCTTTGGTAACTTCTTCATCCTCTAAACTGATGTGAATTGGACTTGCTGGTACCTAATTTTCTTCACTATTTTTAGGCCATTCTTCATCTATAATATTGATCTATTTCTGGCCAATTATTTTCAGTTCTTCACTATCTAACTCAGCTATGAGTTATCTCTCTGATTGACATTTTCCTTCTCATAACTTCTCTTCTCAGATGGATTGAGTATCTTACTCCATGTATCATGGGTTTCTTGGTATATCTCTATAAGCTTCTCTTCAAGAAATTTATAAGCTCTCATCTTGGGTGAGAAACTTTTCATATGTTTCTCCATGATTTCATTGATTTCTTCTCTTTTTGATTCAGGAGGCATAAGAGAAACACATACTCTTTCTCTTATCCTCTTCTCCTGATGGAGTGCAAAAGTGAATCTAGAAGATATTCTAATTAACAGTTCTTGTGGTACATCACGTGTAGTGAATTGTAGTGGGATATAATAGTGTCTACATATTTTAGCAGTAAGTGCATCTTCAATCTAGTTCTATTCTATAGAATTCCATCTTAACCATTTCCTAATCTTAGGATGTCCAAGAGATGCTGCTTCAGAAGTGTACTTACATATTTCATCAATGTCTTCAGTGGGTGATGTAACCTTTGCTGCTTCCTTTGCTTGTTTTGTAGTGTCAGGTTCATCCATAGTTGAGTCCTCTAAATCCTCATTTGTCTGAACAAATTTCCTCCTTTTGGTAGGTGCCCTAACTGGTTATTTTGCCTTTGGTGTGTGAGGTTTCCTTTTATACACCTTTCCTTTTACCATGGGAGAAGGAGTTGCATCCTTTGTTGTTTGACTCCTTGTTCTTGACTTCTTAGGTGGAGGAGGAGGTGGTGAATCAGACTTCTCTTCCTATGATTCATTTTTCTCTACTGTATCACCAATGGGAAGCTGGTCCTCAGTGAGTTCCTCCTTACCCTCTTGTTCCTCTTCACCTTCTCTTTCTTCTTCTCCTTTAGAAGATATATTCAAGTTCTTTTTCAAATTCTTTACCATTCTTTTTTACTATTTTACAACCTTCTTGACAACAAGATTTGTTTTAATCTTTTGTTTGGCCTCTTCATAGGTACCAAATCTTAGTTGCTTATTGTCCACTGGTTCATTTAGTAGTTCCTTAATGCACTCATTGGCTAGTCCTGCTTTGATTTCATATTCTAACTTTGAAAGCCATGATTTCCTTGGTACTACTGTTTGGATGTATGTGTAATCAGTATCTACCATGAAACATATGTCTTCTTGGTGTTCCTCTATCATATTTTTAGGAATTCTTGTTCTTGCTTGCAGCATTTCCTTAATGGTTTTGAAATATTCATGCATAACATTATCAAAATTTGTTCCTAGTGATTCTATGAATTCACCTATCTGAATGGTTATGGGTCTGCTTGTGTCCCATACAAATTTTCCAATGGAAGGAAAGTAGTCTTCAAAGTAAAAGAATATGGACATTATGAGGGAACCAAACTTACAAGTGTTTGTCCTTGAAGACCTTATTGTGCACATATTCTCGTCTAGTTGATGTAACAGGATCTCTGCAAGATTCATCTTCTTTCCCTATTTGATGATCTTGTATGTTGTGCTCATAGCTATACTTGATATGCTATTCATTTGGCTTTCTTGGAAGATCTTATATCCAACAACACATGCTCCAAACTTCAGCTCTACGTCTATAATGGTGTTGACCTTTAGTGCTCTTTTATCTGATTTAGCACCAATCAATTTTTCCACTTCTGCCAGAGATGGGTGCTTGTGAGCCTGTGGTTTATCAGTTGTAGGATAACCTGTGACGGCATGAATAATATCCTTTGTTATTGGATTTGTCTTATTTAGCCATAGAGTCTTGTTGTGAACTCTGCTAAGAACAATCTTTATCCATTTTGTTTTGAAGACCTTGGGAAAATGCAATGCATTTGTGAGTCCCTTTACTTCCAGATGTCTATGCTCTTCTTTGATTTTTCTAGCATCATCACATAGTGTCCTGTAGGTATTTTCTAGGTCTAGATCTCCTATCTCCAAGATCTTGTAGTGAATATAGGACCTTACATCCTCTACCAGTAAAACCCTAGGTGGGAATCTAGACAATGCTTCAGAATCATCAGGTTCTGAAGCTATTTCATGGTGTAGCTTGTATTTAGGTTCAGCACACGAGCCTCTACTGACAAGATTGAAGGATTTCTTCTTATCTTCCTCAATTTTCTCAACTCTCAAAGTTGATGCCATCTTGTTTGCAAAAATTTAGGGCTTTTCGCAAATAAAACAATGTGGTCAGTGAGTGTTACTACTTACAGATTCTCTGTGATTGCCTGTCAATGTGAATGCTTCATGTCAAATTGATTTTTGTTGGGTCTCTTTCCAAATTTCTCTTAAATCACTCTGCTCTGCTCAAAAATTGTGGGTACGAAAATGAGTTTACCTGTCAAGCTTTTATAACCTTTTTGTGCCCTAAGTTGTCATTAATGCTTACCAACTCGTCGGTATATGAAGATTGATTTTGTTGGTAGAGACATTCATAACATCTTTGGTGTCTGTGCAAAGCATCAGGGTTGCTAGCGGCTTTGGAGACTTCACTGATGATTGTTGGTGAGGTTGCGAAGACAGCTTTTGTTGATTCAATGTTCACTGATATCCGTCAGTTTACACTTAGCTTGTGTAATGACCGATACATTCTGGTAAGTACTGCTAACTTTTCTATGTGTGTTCACCAATGCAAAGTGTGCCCAATAACCGATGGTTTCTTTTCAATAGTTTAGTAAATAACAATATATTGCATCTTTATTCATGCTAATATTACAATATGAACTATGTGTGATGGAACCGATGTATAATGTAACTTGTCACAATGCAGTTCCATACTTACTTGTGCAATCTAGTTGGATGTAGTGATGTCACCAGATCCATTGGATGGGGTGTCATCATTTGCATTGCTTGTTCTATAACCTTTAGTGTTTGTGGCTTTTACCCACATCTTGTTTCTTATTCTCTTGATGTCATCAATGGTATTTCCATTAGGATGTGTACTTGTGTCTATTAGTCGGTCTTTGCAATCTTTTATCACATGTCCAGCCTTATGACAATGCAAACATGTCATACCTGGATTGGCCCAACCTCTTGACCTTCTGGTCCACTTTCTCATATAGTTGGCAGCAATATGACCATACCTTCCACATGTTGTGCAGTTTACCCATGTGTTATAGTCCCAAACATATGAGTTACCTACTCTTGTTGGTTTGTAGCTATTATCAGTTTCCTTTGGTGTCCATGCCTTGTTGTTCATTTTCTAGCATTCCTTATGTGTATTCCCATTCATCTTGCATGTAGGACAGTACTTGTCCATATAGGTTTTTCTCTTTGGATTTGTCACTTTGGATCTGCACTCATGTGCCTTGTGTCCTTTCTTTTGACATTTATAAAAATTACCAATGAAAGTAGATTGATTTTGAGAAATACCTTTCATTTTTCTTCTGCAAAAGTTTGAGGTGTGGCTTGGTTTTCCATAGTGATTGCATGACAGCTTCTTGGATCTTGGGGTTGTGAAAGAATTCCTCTGATCTGGTTGGTTAGAAGATTCACCATTATCGTTGTACCCTAATCCTGTGTAGTTGTTGACTCTTCTCTATCCATCAAGAAAATCATTCATCCTTTTGTTGCTATCTTCAGCCTTTTTGATCAATTCATTGTGTTGAATTTGGACTTTGATTTCATGCTTCAATTTTTCATTCTCTTCTCTTAGCTCACCAATGATTTATATTCTTTCAATGAGTTATGTATTTAATCTATTTTCTTCTTGACTCATAAGAATAATCTGGTTGGTAACCTCATGGTGATGCTTAGTAAGTCTTTGAATCTCTTATTCTTTCTCTTGTAGTTTCACTGTAATTTTCCTCCTATCATCAATGGCTACTGTTCTTTCATTTTCATCTTTTTTTGCATCATTCATGACATCAATCATTTTTATCATTTGAGTTTCTTGACCGATTTGCAGCATCTTCATTTGATCTGTCAAATGTAGATTGGCCTCTTGTAGTCTTGTAATTTCTTCTACTAATGTATCTGAAGCTTCACTCATTGATGATTTTGATGTATCAAAGTAATCTTGTATTTCCAATTCTTTGTATTCTTTCTCATTCAGCCTGGTTTCCATAATATTTCTTTCATCAAGAAGTTTTCTTAGTTTGATTCTTGCCTCTTTATAATGCTCATAGTTTATTTGCATCTGTAACTGCTCATTCTCAATAGTCATGTCTAGTCTGTACTTTCCATTGCTCCAATCTTTTCTCTCAAGTCTTTAAGCTTTTCAAGAAAGAGACTTAGTTGTGATACCAATTGTTGGAATTATATTAGAATGATGTACTGAGAGGGGAGGGGTGAATTAGTACCTCTTAAAATTTTTTTGGTTAGCCCATTAACCCTTAATCATCAGTTTGTGAATTATCTTATCTAACTGTTCATCTTTCTTTATGTATATGCAATCATATCATAAGTTCTTTAGTATGTAATCATAAAAGAAACATTCATGAAAATAGATAACACATGACACAAGATATGATATCGCA
>MU223247.1:200477-217962 GCA_018584345.1 Thuja plicata
ACAAAAGGATTTTAGATGTGATGCACTTGTTAGAATGCAACTACATAAGTCTTTGATCTGATGATTTATGCAATCTCTAATTGCTGATAACAGATCCAATAAAGCTTCCTATGTATGAGTAATCATCCTTCCATTATTTAATAATACCTTTTTCTGCTTGTCGGTAGCCTCTGTGTGTTCTTGACAACTGATATGATCTGTTTCTGAACTTTGCATGAATTCTACCTTCTGCTCCGTAGATTCTCTTCATGGCTATCAACAATAATGAATTCATAACTCACAATTGATTTGAACATCTATTTATACTAGATTGTAGCTCAATTCTTGATTCATGCTTCGCAAGTTAACTCTAGATCCAAGGTTTACAACTTGACCTTGATCTTTAGTTAGATATGTTTTAGATCCATTAGGATGCTTTAAAACATTTACATAAAGCTTTCTTGACCCTCAAGTTATGATTTAAAACAACTTAAAACTCTATAAATAGAATTGCATTGCTTTATCCGACGTGTAAAACTCAGATCCACTTTTTGCGGGTTCTCTAACTGACTGTCGGTTCTAACGGTCAATTTTCTTTGTCGTCAGTGTTCCTTTCTTGAACTGGTCGTTGGGTATGCCTTTTTTGTTCCATCAATTTTTTTCTCAAAGCTGTGTTGTCAGTGATGATCTCAATGTTATTTTATTGACCCGTCGGTGCAACACTTGTTAGTGTTCATCGGTCAATTCCATACTTAGCATTTTCTCATGACCTTTGTGTTTTTACAAGTATGCTCGCTGTCCGCCGATAATGCTTGAAGTCGGATGATCTTTGTTAATGTTTTTCACTAATTTTACTAATGGAAAAATTAATGTCATTAGCAACAACTCTTTAGAGATGAAAATGAATCATCCTACCTCATTAAGCTCATGATGCTTGAAATTTTCTTGAAGTGGATATGTGAGTGGAGTTTGGCTCTCTTGGGCTGCAACTTTCTCTTCTTGAGCATCCTCTTTATACTTGGCCTCTATTATGGAAAAATACCTGATTGGGAATCCTCTTGAGAGGATGAAACTAAAGTTCTCCTTACTGGTCTCTTGTTTATGAATTGTCTCTTCAACCTCTCTTGGTTGATTAGAAAGAGTTTCTCTATGTAATTCAGCTTGAAACATGGATGCTTCTTGCACTTGATAATGTTGCTCACAAACTTCTGCCTCGGGAAAAAATGATTCCTCGCCAAGAATTTCACAAAATCCTTCTATGATACCCTCAAAATAATTTTCCTCAAGGCTTCTGTCAAGTTCTACATGTTGGAAAGCTTCCCCTTTAGTTGCAAGTTTATGAATTGACATATCATCACAATGATTTACGCCCTCCAGCTGTTGCAAACTTGTTGTTAATGTGGTCATGACCATATCTTCTTCATCTTGCTCAACAAAAATAGGAATCTCATCAAACAAAAACATAGCATCTGTTAGAGTAATCATTAGTTTGCTTATTAATTAAATCATATTGATTTAATTAGTTAAGTTATTACTCTTTAGTTCTTAAGCTTTCTCTTAGGTGCATTAATAATTAATTTTTTTACTAATTATTAATGTGCAACCTAGCTTTTTAAGGCTTTAGGGTTTTGTTCACCTTTATAGGTTGAACCTTGTAATTCTTTTTTTAATTAACTCAGATTATAATTTTTCTCTCACATTTTGAGTAACTTTTGAGTTGTGTTTTTTCCTCTTTCTGCTTCTCTGTTGTAACAGGTTAATTGCATGTTGGTATTCTTGGCATTATGTGGATTTGTATCTCTCAAATCCTACATGGTATTAGAGTCACCTTACTCCTGCCTGGTCTGGTGTTTTTTGAAGTAGTGATTCGAGGGCAAAAACCATAGCTTTTTGGGGATTTTCTCTTCAATCTGAAAGAGGCACTTCTTTCTAGAGCACTTTGAGCAAAAATGGACCTCACCATCATACTCAAAAGGCCCGAGAGATTACTTTTTCATATAAATTTTTTCATTTTTTGTCACAGTGACCTTTGAAAAAAACAATTCTCTCTCCTAGGTCATACGACACAAATTTCAAGGAGAAATTTTTTTTAAAAAACTTAAAAAACATTTTTTTAAGTGCTGCAGACATGCAGCCAACACGCCACCACCATACCCCGCCCATGTCCAGTGCACTGCCCCACCCCCACCATGGTTGGTGCACTGCCCAAATACCTCCGGTAGTCAGCTCCACTGCCGCAGCGCTGCTCACGCACCACCTGGTAGCCGCCCGCGCACCACTCGCTGGTGCAGCAGGCTGACTTCACCTTTCTGGCATGTGACGTCAGTTTTTTTTCTCCAGTGACTGTTATTTTTTCAGCATGATGTCATGTTGATATCAGCGACAGCTTGGTGATGGTCATATGACCATTAAATTTTTTACAAAGCCTAGCGATGACCATTTGGATGTAAAAAAATTTCCCGTCACTGTGTTTTTCTAGTGAGTTGCTCTTTCTAACCTCCTGTCAGTCTTTTGGTCATAACTTGAGCATACGATATCATTTTTTAGAAAATGAGATATTACCAGAAATCTCTTTTCAAGATGGAGACTACCATGTGGGTTTTAGATGCACACTCATCCATTTGAGTACCTATTTTCAGCATCAAAGTTGTGGCTTCTGTTTCCCTCCTCACTACACATGGTTTTGATCTAAATGCAGTAAGGTCATATTTCTCAGTTTTTTTCTCATTTAAAAGCGTTATCATGGGTTTTTATACTCACCCTTTAGTTTTTATTTTGGAATGGGGTAATTATGAGTCATGGGCAAAGCGTATACTTACACATTGTAGGTGGCTTAATTTTTGGCCTTATTTGTATGATCTCATACCTCAACCAACCACTTCAGAGGGAAAATTAGCATGGGATATTATTAGATATCACATAGTTAGACTTATATTGTCTAGTGTTGATCATGACACTGTGTTGTCTATATCAAACATTGATTGTCCTCACCCACTTTGGACATGTCTTTGGGAGATCTATGGAGACCCTAATCTCTCTCCAGTCCCAGAGAATCCTACTTCAGATTGTCTCATACCCATTGCTTGGAGAGAGAATACACCCTTTGATCATGATACTTTAGAGGGGCTTGAGTATTTAGACACCCTTACATCTTTCGATGGATCAAAGGCTTGTCTCACAGTTCCTACTCTTCAAATTGAGGCTTCTCCAACATCTCTTGTCGTTCATGATTCCATGCAACAGGGCATCATTCACCTTCCAAACATAGCTACCTTATACTCTTATCTTGAAAACATATCCTTCTTGTTTTTTGAGTCTTATATTGCATATCTGGAGGATTATTTTGAGGACATTCATCTCCTCTACCTTGACAGTCAGGATATCACTGTTTGCCCACCATTATCAGTGCATTCAGTGGTTGCATTTTAGGATTCTCCACATCAGTTTGGATTTGAAATCATTTTTTTTAGTTCAGATAGAGAGATTCTTCAACATTCGATCATGGCATACATCTTGAGACAGATTGGTTCACCTCTCTTCACAGGGTTTCTTTGACATCGTCCTTTGGATTCATTTCTTCCCAAGGGGAGGAATATCATTTGTCACTTCAGGATCTCCTTTTGGATTTTACATCAGGCATCTACCATTGTTGATAGGAGTTTCTTCATTTTGGGGGGACTTTGGTGTCTCATCCCTCTCTCATGGTGGGCCTGGTTATACTTATGGTCTTGAGAGAGTCTCTTGAGCCATTTCTTTTCTGCATTTTTCTATCTCTTTTTGGAGAAGGTTTTTTCCCACTGGGTTTTCTTCTTAGTCTCTGATTTACAGAGATTTCCTTGTATTGGGTAGCTAATCAGGCCTTGTTGCCGGGACCCTTTTCCTTCTTTCATAGTTGTGCTAGGTTAGCTTACCCCCTACTCTTAGCTTAAGGGGGGTGTTAGAGTAATCATTAGTTTTCTTATTAATTAAGTCATATTGATTTAATTAGTTAAGTTACTACTCTTTAGCGCTTAAGTTTTCTCTTAGGTGCCTTAATAATTAATTATTTTACTATTTATTAATGTGCAACCTAGATTTTTTAGGTTTTAGGGTTTTGTTCACCTTTATAGGTTGAACCTTGTAATTCTCTTTTCAATTAACTCGGATTATAATTTTTCTCACATTTTGAGTAACTTTTGAGTTCTTCTTTTTCCTCTTTCTGCTTCTCTCCTGTAACAGGTTATTTGCATGCAAGTATTCTTGGCATTCTATGGATTTGTATCTCTCAAATCCTACAGCATCCTCTTTTGTACTAGCTTCCTCTATTATCATTTCAAACTCAACACTTGTTTCCTGTGCTTGAACCAACTGTCCCAAATGGTTATGATCTTCAGTTACTTCTAGCAAGTTTGATTTTTGCTTTTGAAACTCATGCATAAGTGTATCATATTTTGGGTTCTTAATGGGATGACTTTGCAACTAAAAAGACTACTCTTGGGGAATGTTGAACTGATTTTATTCAAGTATAGGCTCTTGAAAATAATGATTGCTCTTAAAACTTGGAATTTTAAATTTAGAGTGCTCATATTTAGACTCAAGGGTCATACCTTGCTTGAAGCTCAAAATCTTGAAAACCTTATCTTTCACTTGTTGTTCCTTTGCAACCATCTCCCTCACAAGACCCTCCTCATACTGTCTATGTTGCATTCACATCTCAGGAAAATATGTTTGACAAGCTCATGCTTTCTACTACAACACTGCTGACTTTTCCTCAAAATAAAACCCATCTTGTTTGAAGCTAAGTATATTAAAGCTTGAAGTTCCCTTCTCAAAGAACATGTTTGGAAAAGTTGTGGCTGCTTGGGTTTCCAGCTTGTGCACTTGAGAAAAAATTGCAACACTCTCTTCATCTTGCCTTTATGCCTCTACATCCTACTCACAGAGATAATTCTGGTAAGCCAACTCCTCCTGTTGTAGATTCACTTCATGTTGTCTCTTGATCTCAGACAATTGCTTAGTCAAGTCAAGCAACATACCTTTTATCTCATTTATTTCCATATTGTCCAAGTTCTGAGGCTAAATAGAAATATCTTCATGTTGACATGGGATGAAATAGTTCCCTTGAGGCTGGTTATAATTTTGGGTATGTTTCCAATTAGGTTGAGCAAGGATGGGTGGGTGGTAAGAATTATGAGCTTGCTGGGCATATTGGTAATTTATTGAAGTAGGGTTGTCTTGAGGAAAACCATCAGCATGGTGGTTTTTATATGGCTAATATGAAAGTGTTTAATCATCACCTTCATGGAATGGATACTGATAAGGCATTCTCTTACCAAATGAAAACATGCTGAGACATTTATATAGGCTAGAAAATAATTGAAATCACTGAAAACTGGAAAAAACAAACTTGTTTTTCCCACATACCAACACTTTATCTACTGAAAACCAGTAGACATTCTTCCAAAGTTGCCAGGTGTGCTTCTTTCTATCTTCAAAAAGTAGAACTATTATTGTCCACACCAAACAACAACAAGACATGCAATAAGTTTGAAGCAAGGTAGTTCAAAATAGTCCCACCAGGCATGCCAAAAATTGTTGTCACTAAGGATTTCACCTGCAATAGCTAAGTATGAAACTCAGCAATCCTGTGAAACATGGGAATACTTTTAGGTTGTGGGGAGCCTATATAAAATTATACCTCTGGATTAAGGGCCAAATTCCCCTTGAATCACCTTTAAACTTAAACTTTTTGAAGGAAAAGGGAAGAGAGAAGTACATAACTGGAAATAACTAAAATTGAAACTTAGGTGATTCACCAAACTTTAAGGATCCTCATATTAAAGATATGCCCACAATGAAACATGAAATAAGACTTTGTAACTCACAAATTGATCCTATTATTCTGATATTTCTTGAAATAAAGAGGTGTTGGGATAAAAGGAAGGGAAAGAGCTTCCAAAAACTAAAACTCGAATGTACACAAATTAGGACTAAGAATAACAAAACACCTTCTGAATACCCAATTTGAACAATCATGCAAGGTAAAGGATACAAATTAAATCACAATAACCTTGACATGGAATCCAATAAGAAAAATTAGAAATAAATAGGAACAAGAAGGATTATTGTTGTATATTCAGTGAAAAAGGAGCCAATTACAATTTAAATCACTGTAGCTACATGCATTCAAATCTCAGGGTGAGATAGAATGGAAGAACTGTGTCAATCACAAAATGTGAGAGGTATAAATACGAATGAAGTAGACTACTACACATCAAAAGAATCTGGAAATCACCATGCCTAACTCCACCAAATCCAGGACTGGATGCAGGGGTACTCTAAAGAATCTGACAGAATCTCAGGTAGGTCAAAAGGTGTTGCTCAAATCCTGATGATAGGAATCCTAGATTTATAGGTGGTGGAAAATATAATCTCAGAACTGTTCCTTAAAAGGCCTTCCCCTTTTTAAACAAATCTAACGTATCCCTAAATCATACTTGGTAGGTATTATTAACAAAGTGATTTATAAAACATCACTTGTCAATCATTTACAAAATAATTGCATGATTTTACATTAAATTTATTTTCAACAAAACATTGACCGCCCCCCCCCCCCAATAAATACATTATCAAAATAAAATTTAGGGGATAGGGATATGTTATTATATTTCCTCAATATTTCCTCCTCAAAATGATCCATTAAAATATTAAATAAAATATCCATTCCCTTGGGCAAGATTTAAACTTACGTTATAAGTCATGAAAAAATTATCTTGAATTAACCCACCTTAGCATATGCACATTCTCCTTAATATTTTAAAATATTAAAATATATCCCCACTTACCATATGCTTTAATACTATATTTTAAAAACATCAAAACATGTCTATTTTACCAAGATTATTTCAAACCATATGCAAGAGGAAGAACTCGATCTTTTTTGGAGGATGCCCTAGCTGTAACTTTGGATGGAAAAAGCTCTGGTTTTTTGTGGAAAGTTGTTATTCTAAATCAAACTTTGTGGACTTGCTTGGAGTTTTGAATGCAATATAAATAAGCAAGGTAGGTTATTAATCCTCATTTCTCTCTTCATTTGTCATTTTGTTGTCTTGATGTGTAAAACCATGGCTTTGTCTCCATATTTTTTTTGTAGCATCATTTAAATCTGCATCTTCTTTGTTGTTTATGAATCCATATCATATTGAAAGGAACTTGCTTTCAATGTTTAAGAAAAAAAATTTTAAAGACTGCTAGTTTTTCAACCCGTGGGTAGCTAGGGCATCATGCTTTGATTTTGTTTGTGCTTGTGCTCTCTTTCTTTGCACTGTATATCTAGTTTTGATTCCATAGAGATTGATGCCATAGATTATATAATATTTGGGGTTTTAAGAATGACACCCATTGCAAGTATTATCTTGTTGTTATGAACTTGAAAGGCCATGAATATCTTGTTTTTTTACTCCATAAGATGCGTCGCCATGACTGTATTTCAATCTTCATTGGTTAATTTTTTTTGTTTGCATCCTCCCTTCATTATTGAGATATCATTAATTCTAAGATGTATTTTTTGTTTTACATGAGAACTCGTGGCTTTATAACTGCATCTTATTGTTCTGTATAAGCATATTATATGCATCATTGTTGTTGTTCCATCATAATTTCAAAGATATATTGTTGTCTTGACTAGTAAACATCCAGATTTATATATGTAAATGTTATTCAAAAATTTGTAACACCCCTTTAGTACTTTATGTTTTGATTATGAGACATCATGGCATTGTTTTGATCCATGAAGCCATAGACAAGTCCTTGCTTTGCTTAGATGCATTTGATGTTTTGACTCCATTGGGATTCCATGGATATGCTGTAGCTATGGATTCAAAATATGCTTTTATGGAGATACTAATGTTGTTTTGATGTACAAAAATGCATTATACTTGTTGTTTACATGCACATCATGTATTGATTATGCTGAGATGAAATGCATCATGGATTATGTTGTTTCATTTATATTTAAGTTTGAGACATATATGCAGATTTATCTTGTCATAAAATATAATTACACTCACACCATTGTACTTACATCTTTGTCATGATGCATGACATACCTTCATGCTCTCTTGTATGTCCTATAGCCATGGTATTATATTCCTATTTTTTAAATCTTGAAATGTAGATTTGCTCACCTAATCTGAGACACATATGTTGTTGTCCTTTTCAGACATGAGATTTTGTATGCAGATTTGTCTCCTCTCTTTGTTGGAGTATATATGTCATTCTTTGCTTTTATCCCATAGTCATAGTATTACATTTCACTTTTAGCTTTACTGCTCCTTATCATTGCAGTGTTATGGCTCTGTCTCCTTTATGGTTCATTTAGAATGATGCATGCCTTCTTGCTCTCCTGAATGTTCAATAAATTACTAGTGATTTTTGGTGCATCTTTATAAGTGTTTTTTCTCAGACAAAGTTATACTTCAAAGGTGGCTTGTGATGGCTTCCCTTGAATCCTTTTGATTGTCTAATAAAGGGCATTTATTGCATATCAATGTAATGTCACAACTTCTTCTGTCCATGCACATGGAACAAACAAGTTAAGGAAACATGGTACTCTTCTTCCTTCTACAGCATTTATGTGAGTGTACACATGCTTGGAGCATGATCCCCTTCTTCTGATGTATGGTTGATTACATGCATGTATAACTGTAGATGTTGATAGATAATTGGTTATCATGTATTGCTAAGATTCGTTGGATCTAACTCATCTCTCTCCATTTGCAGGTTCTAGATCGAACAGGAGCATATTGGAGTCACACCCGGGTCAACACCTCTTCCTCTCTTTAGTTAATGTTTGGTACCCTATTATTTATTTTCATTTGCTTTATGTATGTATGTAGTTATTCATAGATCTTTAGGAGTTGTCTATGCTCATGACCTGTGTGAGCTCTGATAAATGCTTTACTTTCCTTCTGCACATATTTGTCATTTATGCTCAAAATCTAAATGTGATCCAATATATATACCATTTCATTCATTGGATAGCTTAGTTTCATTCTTTTCTTCTCATGTATTTTCCAATTTCAGCTCAAGAAATGAACACAAATTTATTCCAGATCACTAATAATGTGCAAACTAGGTTATCTTAGCAACTCACCTAGTAATTAGGCTAACAATCTTAACCAATTGAATGAACATAAAAATTGGGTAACAGTCACTTCTTGACGGGTGACACATGATCTCCAAAACACCTACACAAAGATAGGGGTATCTAATAGATTGAAATTAGAACCTAGGAGAGTGATATATATTATCTTAGGAGATATCTCATCACTCCCAATCATGGCTCAAAGGAAAATGAAAAGAAAAAAATGGGTCAAAATGGAAGGGGAGCCTAAATGCCCCCAATACTTCACATGTAGAGTAGTACATCTGAATAATAACACATGAAGACAAAGGAAAAGAAAAAATGGGTCAAAATGGAAGGGGAGCCTAAATGGCCCCAGCACTTCACATCATCCCTGAATAATGAAAATCAAGACATGACAAATAGAAGAAAAATATAACAAATAGAAGAAGGTCCATGATAAAAAAAAAATGTCTTATTTTTAAGTACCTATAGAGTACAAGTGTTCCCCTAGAGGGAAAAACAATGAAAATAAAGCACTGAGGAACACAAAAAAATACACTCTAATCTCCAGATGTAGAACTGGGTGCTACTTTTAGAGGTCATCCATTAGTAGATCATCATCCTCCCAATATTGATCATATGAGGATGGAGGATAATATTTCAATGGAATGGTTGTAATGAAATTCGTAGGCACCCTAATAGTAGCTAGAGCCAATACTGAAGCAACTTTAATATTTTCATCCTGCAACTACACTCAGATGAGTGAGAGGGATTGTGTAAAGATCACCTTCAACGTCAGAATGTCCTCTAATGAGTTAAAAATGAAAGACTCATAGCTTGTTGTGGACCCATGTTGAGGTTATAATGAAGAAGAAGCCTCCTTGACATTTGCAAAAGGGTCACAAAGGAACTCAAGAGAAAGAAGAGCTTCCTCCACTATGAGGATTAAGATAAAAATCAGTTTCATTAGAGCATATTTACGATGAAAAAACTTGAGGACATGGACCTACTCAAATTTCCTTTTAAAATATGGAGATGAGGCCCTCTTGTAAATTGTAAAATCCTTTAGGATATTGGGGAAGCTAGAAAAATGATCATGAGATGGAGAAAGCACAATTTGGGTGGACATCACTACGCTAGATACCACTTGGGTGTCCAACATCTTCACTGGTGTGGGAAATAGTGGGACATTAGGCAGAATGATGATCAACGGTGGCTCTTGCAATGGAGAGATGAATACTTGGACCCACTTGGTGTGAGGCCTAATGGTCAATCCCAATGTAGTGGAAGCAAGATGGGTGAGGTTTCAGGGTTGAAAGCTAGTGCAATTGCAACAAAGGTGGGGTTAGAGATTGGAATGAAAGAAAAAGAAGAATACATGGGCTCATAAGATACACTCTCCACACTTTCTGGGGCCTCGTGTACAAAGGCCCCTTCCTGTCAATGGTACTTATTCTCACACACAAGATAAATCTAACATAGATGCATACCAGGTTGAGAATCCTGCCAGGGTATAATAATATCCTACTTCACAAGATAATTCATTGATGTCTTTGTCAACAAGGAAGATGGCTCCATCAATGAAGTAGTTGGTTGTGCCAACATAGGCACTACCAACTTTGTCACATGGGCCCTTCCTCTCTTCGCCCTTCTGACTATGGGAGGAAAAGAGGGCATCCTTAGAGGCTAAGGGGAAGGTTCTAATGAAGAAAATTCAATATTGGGATACTTCTTACCCTTTCCATAGATGGAACGGAAAGGTATCTCTACCATGATGGGAATTTGGAAGGGAAAATGCACTTTGGATTTTTGAAGCATGGGTGCCTTTCCCTTGTCCACACCAGGTGTAGTCACAATAATTGAAGACATTGTCATAGGTTGTGAGACCCAAGGCATGGGACGAGGCTTCCCATAGGACACATTCTCTCCTTGAGCCCCTAATTAAAAAGGAGTAGAGGATTAAGAATTTTGAGCATCATGAGATGGCTAGACAGGAGGGGTAGGGATATGTGCCACAGATTTCAATTTTAGTTTGTTGACTTTGTACATCTAATAGGAGAGGAATTTTACATACTTCTAAGGATGTAGGGGCCCTACTAGAGTGGGCCAAAAGTGATCAAAAGAAAAACACCCACAGGAAAAATAGGGGTGATATCTAGTATCCTTGATTGTATCAATGACACCCTTGTGAGGAAACTTCAAGAATTTATGCATAATCAAGGGGATGACTCCTATAGGGGTGAACCAGGGGTACCTAATTAAACTCAAAAGAGGTCAAACTAAGGGATCATGCCAAACACTGCAAAGATCACCTTGGTCCCTACCTGCACTTTCAATTTGGTGGACCCCAAAGGGACAAGGGACATCCCATTATGCATTTTGATGGTGGTGACACACTCATCATATTTCCCATGATTTGAGTAATTTATGAATAATACCTCCTTAGTAATAATATCAACACAACATGAAGGTTCAAACAAGACACCTTTTATGGAGATGACATTGATCAACATTTTGGACAGAGGGGGGAAGGCTCTTCGTTATATGACTCATCTAGAGGGGTGACACTGATGCTTTTCTCAGACACCCTCTAGGTGGATGTTAAAATTAGAGTTATGGTGACCATGTTTACATGGGGATGACCACTTAGGAAAGGGGAGGTTTAATAAAGGGGTTGCTAGTTTCACAAAAATATGGAGAAGGAATTTTTTTTTACCTCAAGGCCAATTAAAATTTTGAGGGATAAATTGTCCCTTGTGCCACCTCACTTATACTAGTGCTCTAGTGAGATAGGGGATAAAGACACTAAATAATAAAGAGGATTATAATAAACTAAAGTACTAAATGCAAAAAAGATTAAAACAATTAAGACAACAAGAATGCTAAATAGAACAAAAATAGAATAACTACCAACCACCAACTTGAAATAATATTTTAACTATGAAAAATGAAAGAGTACTCTACAAAGACAAAGTACTAAAATCTGCAAGATAACTGCCTAGGATACATGCATAAGTCTAGGATGACAATGTAGATATAGTATGCCGGTGCAGCACACATATGTCACCTATAGATAGAGATGAAAAATAATCAACAAAAATAACAAAAACTAACTGTAAATGATAAAAAAAATGATGTGTAAGGGGATAATGGGAACAAGAGACTTGCACCTCTAAATAATACCCTTTACATTTGAAAATTATGGGAAGGTAAGATTCTCCTCTTAGCCCCAAATTCACAAAGGAAAGATCCAAATTGATCAACCACAAGAAAATGGCCAATGCACAAATGACTCAATTGATTAGAAATAAGAAGAAAGAGGAAAACCTCACATTTTTTTTTTGGGAGGAGAGTGTGTAATAGATCTCAAAATATGAAAATCTTAATTGAAATGAATTGAAGACAAATACTAACCTAAAAGTATAGCAGATCTGGAAATTGTTGTTTTCTAGTGTCTGTACTGAGTTTCTAGAAATTCTACAACCAGATCTGGAATGGAAACACAGAGACAGATAAAACCCATAAATATTTTTATTTTCTAAGAAAGTTCAACCTTGACCCAAATATGGGGGCACAATTGTACCCATTTATGTCAACCTTGATCTGCACTTCTCTAATGGAAAATCTATTTGCGATTCCCAAAAGTTTGACAAAAAGGGCATCCAAATCTGCTCTATAATTTGTTGTTCCATACCTGTACTTGCAAGAAAAATGGTTTGGTTTGTTGGGGGAGGGTTTTGCCTTGGTCAAACCCTAGTTTTGGAATTAACCTTAAAATAGAATTGAAATTTCAGTAATAAACAAAGTAAATAGAACAATTCACCTTTCTTATGTTGAAACCCTTGTGGAGGATACGAATCCTTGAATCCATAAGTATGGATGCTCCAAATGGATGTAGAATGTAGGATGTCTCAAATCAATTGCCTTTAGATCTTCAACACCAATCTTGAATGGATCTTGGAATAGGAGGAATCTTGAATGGATATGGATGGATAAATATTCAACAAGAGGGCTCCATAGAGCTTGAATCCTTCAATGGCTACCAATGGATCTCCTTGATGAATTGAATCTTGAATGCTTGAATGCTTTAATTATTGAATACTTGAAAGTAGACAATCACTTCGATAGATTATATATAGATTATCCTTCTTTTGCGTGGATGATCATTCTTTTGTGTGGATGATAGATGATCCAAATGAGAGGAGAATGCTTCCTTATATACTAGTCTAGGGCACAAACTTCTAGAGATGTCAGCATATGAGAATTAAATTCCAATTAGGCTCATACCCCTAGAAGTGGACCTATATTAAATATCTTTTTAAGAGTCACCACTTTGGAGCCCGAAACAGCTAACCCAAAAGCGGGAAATAATTCTTTCCAAACCCCAACATACGAAAATCTTTGAAATTTGGAATTTAGACCCTGGGTCAAGATCGAGGTCGACCTTGACCCACAAGGTTGACCTCGACCCTAAGGCCAAGAACCTAAAAATCTCAGAGCATGATACCAGAAATAGGTAGGAGAGAAGTGGAAAATAGGGCAGGACAGGGAAAAACCATATCAAAGTCAAAAACCCATTCAAGACATTTGACATGACCCCAAACCACTTACTCAGAGGGCTAAAATAGTCCTAAATTGAAGTGCTTCAGTTTTCCAATGATACATCTAGCCCCCACTTTAGCAAGAATATGGACTTGATGCAAACTCTTGGTAAAGGAGATCACAAACAAAAGATGATCTTATTTAAATCAAAGGGACAAAGCAATCCTCAAGCCCCCAGGGACTCAAGTCTTTGTCAACCCCAAGATTATAATAAGTGAGACATCATCAGTCAAAGAAAAAGAGAGAGATGGTGTGATTACCTTGCCCAATGGGAACCTATGTCCCATTGTGAATCACACAAGGAAACAGTGCAACTGGAAAGATGGAGTTGAATCGCCTAGTGAATGTGGCTACTCACTAGTCAAGCCATCAAGGATTCACCCTCAGGAATATTCTATTCCAAAAGAGCAAAGAAAAAACTAGAGAGATCCAATCTTAAGGACACCTTTCGACCTTAAGGGATCAAAACTTTGTAAATTGAAACTGGAGGGATCAAGAGATCTTATAAGGTAAAAATCCATGCTTTAAGGATTAGTCTCTAATCCATAAAGGGGAAAAAATTTTGAAATTTGAAAATATTTTGGAAGTGCATGTGTGCAAAAAGTGAGCAGAGCATATGCCCCCACCTTAAAGTCATTGCTAACACTTTAACAAGAGCAATGCATTTAACGAAAACATAAAAAACTCCATTGATTATGTTTCCACTATGAGATGCCCCCAAGCGAAGATAGATCAAAGGAAATACCACATAAACATATAGAGAACACAGAAGGGATCTACCTACCATGGGGTCAGTATGATCATAAGATTTTATACATACATACATACATATATATATATAATATTATTGCAAATGAATTGACGTCATTCCCCAAAGAAAGTAGAACTACAATCATAATGGAGGAAAGAAAACGCAAGAGTTACGAAGAAGAGTCTTTTTGGACCACAACATGGAGACCAAAAAGAATCAGTGATTCCATGTCACAAATCCAAGCGGACTACACAAGGAAAACATTTACAAACAATAGCATAGGTACAACATAACATGAAAACAACATATAGAGGAATAGAGATACATATAGAGGAATAGTACATGTTTGATTCCTTTATCACCTTGCACCAACAAAGTAACAAGGGACGTATAAAAGAATCTAACAAACATTTAGCAAACACATTATGGGAGATGCACAATACAACAGACAAACACATAAAAGGCTATCATGGAGGACAAGCCAAAACAAGCACATCACCTACTCTCCCCATCTCAGTCGATATCACTTAGGGAAGGTGGGCAACTCGCAAGAGGGACTATATCCAACACAGTAGGAATAATAGCCAGTTCCAAACAAGGATCCTCTTGAGAATCACGATGTTCGATACTAGGTGTAATTATCAATTGTGTTGAAAGCATATTAGGTAAATCAGTATCAATATAAATAGTCTCATATTCATCATTAGCATCAATAGGATCATCAAGAGTATCTTCTTCATCAAGATTAATTGAAATAGAATTTAAGATACAAATAGAATCATCATAATCATTCATCTTAACATCCTTATTAACATTAACTTCTTCCAACACATCAAGCATAGGCTGGTCAAAAGAAGGTAAAGAACTCTAAAGAACATAGGCACGGGCCTTAGCTTGAGACCTACGCTTCTTACGATATTAATTGGCAGATCGGTTATGTTTTGTCTTGTTTGGAATATGTTGAGAACTAGGAGGAACAACAACCGGTTCCTTCATAGGTTCTATAAGAGGATTAGTAGGATTCTCAGTAGGCCACAAAGAAACACTAGGAGCTTGATTAAAAAAACTAGAAGCAATGTATAAAGGAGGTATGGAAGTCGTAGGAAAAATACCACGCTTAAAATCCATCCAAGGAATTCTTAACTCAACAATCTTGTGATGTTTATAGGCTTGATATGAGAAAAAAAGGTTCAGGCCAAGAAGAACATGAATTTGGTAATGAAGGCCAAAATAATTCAAGGGTAGCACAATCCCTAGGCCTAGAAGGTTGATATAAACTATGATTAATTGTTTTCACTTCTTCATCATGAATGGACTTAATACACTTATGGATAGGAGAAGCAATGACATGCATGAAAGTCAACCAAGGCAAACCAAGCTTAACTTGAAACTGATCAGAAGTAGCGATAACAACGAAGGTAGTGTCCAAAAATTTACCATAAAGTTCAACAGGAAAGTTAATATATCCAAATGATGGATAGAGAAAACCATTACAAGTTTGGATCCACACATTAAATGTATTATGACAATCACGTTGTAAGTTCTTCAAAAAAAAAAAATTCTTTAGTAATGACATTAACTAAGGATGTAGGATTAACAAGACAACCACGCGTAGGTATCTTAGAAATCCTAGCATAAATGTAGAGGGGACCACTAGGATCTTTAATAGTCTCAGAATCATCAAAGGTGATTGAGGGTTCCCTAGTTCTTTTATTCTTAGGTTGTTATAGTTTGAGGTTGATGTTTAGGCTTAGGTTGAGGTGGAACTTGAAGTTGAGGTTGAGGCAGAGGAACTTGAACAAGAGGTTGAGGTTGAGGTTGGGGTGGAGATACAGGTTGAGACAAAACAACATGCTCCACATGTTTAACAATATGATTAAGATCATCCATATTTGAATCATAAATAATATCCACAGAAGATGGTTGAACAATGGTATTAGTATCATGTGTAGGAAAATGATTCGTATAGATTTGGAGGTTTTGTTTAGGAGGAGAGATAGATTTAATCCCACTACCATCAAAATTATCAACAGATAAAGCATTAGAATCAATTAAGTCTTGAACCTTATGTTTTAGAGAATAACACTTCTCAGTATCATGGCCATTTTGACGATGGTATTAACAAAAGGCTCTGGGATCAAAGGATTTGGATGCCATCATAGTAGGAAGAAGAGGTTGAATAGCAGGAAAATTAATCATATTATCTTTCAACAACTTACTCATAACAAAATGTAAATATTTAGAAATAGGAGTAAACGTATGATTCAGATGAAAAATAGTGGATGAAGAAGTGGCATTGTTGGATGCAACAACAACTGCATTTGCTTGCTTATTTATCTTGACATAGTTGTTAGGTTTTTGAAACTTGTTGGGATTAGGAGAAATGTCACTCTTATCAATTGGAATAGGAGCCATTGGAGTGTTTCTCTCAAATTGACTCACTTGTAATTGATAATGATGAAGCGCTGCACAAAGTTGTTGAAAAGAGGTAAATTCAGTAAGCATAATCTTATCTCTAATATCCTTTTGCAAATTTTAAATAAACATATGCTGAATATGAAAATCAAGAATAGGATAAGAAATTTGAGCATACAAATGCTTAAATCTACCAATAAATTTAGTCAATTTTTCTTTAGTATTTTGTTTACAATGCATCAAATCAGTTAAGTACACTTGCGGACCAATGTTATTTTGGAACTGTTGGATAAAGACATTAGCAAGTTTTGGAAAAGAATCATTAGAATAAGGAGGCATGAAACAATACCATTTCAAGGCCTTATCACGAAACTTCTAGCAAACAACTTGGCTAAAATCCTATGTGATGACATGTAACTGATTCAATGTTTGACTATATTAAGTTGAAGATGATGCAAGACATCAAATCAGTTAATGGTTTGTATTGTCATTGATGTCAACTTGGTATCATCTGTATGGTCATATACATAATGCCAAAGACTTCAGAGAATCAATGGAATAAAGGTTATGCTTTCAGCAATGCATAAAAGTCAAGTATTCACTAAGTGACAGACTACACCGACGGAGTGCAC
>MU223247.1:233344-245853 GCA_018584345.1 Thuja plicata
CAACACTGTTAAGTGTGCACTCTGTTAAGAGATTTGGAAAGAATGGTTAAGTCCACCTTCTACAAAAGGATTTTAGATGTGATGAACTTGTTAGAATGCAACTACATAAGTCTTTGATCTGATGATAAATGCAATCTTCAATTGTTGATGACAGATCCTATAAAGCTTCATACATATTAGTAATCATCCTTCCATGATTGAATAATACCTTTGCCTGCTCATTGGTAGCCTCTGTGTGTTCTTGAAAACTGATATATTTTGTTTCTAAACTTTGCATGAATTATGCCTTCTGCTCCTTAGATGCTCTTGGCGGTTATCAACAGTGTGAATTCATGTATTCACAATAGAGTATGAACATCTATTTATACTAATTTAGGTTCAATTCTTGATTCATGCATCGCAAGTTAACTCTAGATCCAAGGTGTACAACTTAACCTTGATCTTTAGTTAGATATGCTTTAGATCTGTTAGGATACTTTAAAGCATTTACATAAAGCTTGCATGACCATCAAATTATGATTTAAAACAAAACAAAACTCTATAAATACAATTACATTGCTTTATCCATCGTGTAAAACTCAGATCCACAATTTGTGGGTTCTTGATCTGTCTGTCGGTTCTAATGGTTGGTTTTCTTGGTCGTTGGTGTTCCTTTCTTGAACTGGTCGTCGAGTATGTCTTTCCTATTTCTGTCGGGTTAGTTCTGAAAACTATGTTGGCAGTAATTCTTGTGGTTTCCGGTAATGCTTGTGGTCGTCGGTGATGCTTGTGGTTGCCGGTGATGCTTGTCACTTTTATACTTAGCATTTTTCTCAAAATCTTTGTTATGTCAAGTATGCTTGGATTTCACCGGTACTGCTTGTGGTTCGCTGGTAATGCTTTTTGTCTGCCGATAATGCTTTCTGTCTATGTTTTTCAATGAGTATACTAATGGAAAAATAATGTCATCAAGTAGCATCGGTCTTACATAAAGCCTATTGATAGTCTAAGAAGGAGGTTGATTCAAGGATGGTTGTAAGATTAGCATAAAGCCTATTAACAGACAAGAGACTGATTCAAGGATGGTAGCATAGATGCCAGATACTAAGTGATAACCTATGTATAAAAATCCTCTAACAAGGTCGCACTTAACCATGTGTTTGTAACCTTTAACAAGGTTGGCTCCTAACAGGGCTCACTTCAGAAGAGTGAAAATTTGGGGTACCGGTCCCAGTGGTTTTTCCCTTAACAGAGTTTCCATGTTAAAATCCTTGTGTTATGTGTGTATGGTTTATTACTTTAGTGTTTTACATTTCACATAAGCATTAATGGATTGATTGGTATACACTGCATATTTTCTGAGTATCGATAAATACAGTTTACTGCTTATCGGTTATTAAGGAGAATAAGGACAGACAAGGCAAACCGACAGAAAATTATTTGTTTCAAGTATTTCAAAGGCATACATCTTGTAGGGACTTAATAATTTGAGAAGTATTGATTGGTGGATTAAAGTTTAAATTGGATAAATTTTTGAGGCGACTGATTCGCCCCTGCTCTCATTTATTACTAACACTATGGTCATGAGCATAGTCACTGCAAAGGATTTGAAATGTTTTAACATGAGTGACAGGATCTCCCTTACCATTGTAATACTCAAGATGAGGCATATTGGCTTGCTAAGGGACAGGAGCATGAATAATTTCTAGGGATAAAGGACTACCCATGTCACATGTAGGAATACTAAACTTGGATTGAGTTAAGGATGCAAGTTGTTTTGTTGTAAAGAAGACACGGTTTGAGTCAAACTAATGATTGTCAAATTATTAGAAGAAATAGGAGGCATAGAAACATTAGGAACACTAGGAAAAGTGTAGGAAGCAGCGGGAATGGAAGACACAACTGGTGGAACACTTGGAACCACAATTAGAAGAGGGTTGGAATATGTAAAAGGAACAGTATGGTAAGAAGGCTGTGAGGTAGGTAGAGACACCGGTGGAACACTCATAGGAAGATATGGAAGTGGAATATTCAAAGCTAGAGAATTGGAATATGGAAGAGATGTAGTCACTAAAGGAGGAGTGTAAGTAGGAATGCTAGGTAAATGAATAGAAGAAGGTTCCACAATAGTGATAGGAGGAGTGAGTACTAGATCTTGAGCTTCTTGAACTAAAGGTTTGACATTTAAATGCACAAGATGAGTGATACCACGCAAGAGATTAACATCTTTATCACTATCACGAAGGACTTTCTTAAGGGCCTCTATAGCTTGAATATAATCTTAATTATGGTTTTCTTGAATAAGCCAATTTCCCATTTTATCAAGTTCAGTTGAAAGTTTTTGGACTTGTTCAGGAGGAACTCTTAAAGCATCATCCTCATCATGAGATGAGTGAGAAGAGTTATGCTCCGTAGAAGGATTGGAATCATGAGTTATCAAATTTTCATTCAAGATCCTAAGGAAAGGAGAGGAAGACTCAGGATCAAAGGAACCCATAAGTCTGCGACTTCTTCTAACCAGGATATTATAAGTAGGACTAGAGGTAGTAAAGCTCATACACCAATGCAATGCAAATGAACTAAATCAGGAAAATGTAAATGCAAGAACATAAAAGAAGGCTAATCTAATATTCATGCAAGATCTAACATGAAATGTAAATCTAACACCACAAAAGAAAGAGTTGTCGTAAGAGGGTTCACAAAAATGTAAAGGGGAAAATATATGGTGAAGGGGTAGTGGGTACAAGAGACTTGCACATATAAATAATACCCCTTTACATATGAAAAGTTTGGGAAGCTAAGATTCTCCTCTTATCCCCAAATTCACAAAGGAAAGATCTAAATTGATCAACCATAATAAAATGGTCAATGCACAAATAAATCAATCGATTAGAAATAAGAAGAAAGAGGAAAAACTACATTCCATTTATGGAGGAGAGTGTCTAACAGATCTGAAAATTTTAAAATCTTAATTGAAATGAATTGAAGACAAATACTAACCTCAAAGTATAGCAGATCTGGAAATTTCTATTTTCTGGTGTCTGTACTGAGTTTCTATAAATTCTACAATCGAATCTGGAATGAAAACACGGAGACGGAGAAAACCCAGAAATCTTTTTCTTTTCTGAGAAAGGTCAACCTTGACTCAAATATGAGGGCACAATTGTACCCCTTTATATCAACCTTGACCTGCACTGCTCTGACAGAAAATATGTTCACGGATCCTGAAAGTTTGATGAAAAGGCTATCCAAATTTGCTCTATAATTTGGTGTTCCATACCTGTACCTACACTAAAAATGGTTTTGTTTGTTGGGGGAGGGGTTTGCCTTGGTCAAACCCCAGTTTTGGAATTAACCTTAAAATAGAATTGAAATTGCAGTAATAAACAAAGTAAATAGAACAATTCAGCTTGCTTATGTTGAAACCCTTGTGGAGGATTCAAATCCTTGAATCCATAAGTATGGATACTCCAAATGGATGTAGAATGTAGGATGTAGGATGTAGGATGTCTAAAATCAATTGCCTTTAGGTCTTCAACACCAATCTTGAATGGATCTTGGAATAGAAGGAAGCTTGAATGGATATGAATGGATAAATCTTCAACAAGAGGGCTCCATAGAGCTTGAATCCTTCAATGGCTACCAATGGATCTCCTTGAATGCTTGAATTCTTTAAAGTAGACAATTACTTCGATATATTATGTGGATGATCATTCTTTCATGAGGATGATAGATGATCCAAAATGAGAGGAGAAGGCTTCCTTATATACTAGTCTAGGGAACAAACTTATAAAGAGGCTGACATATGAGAATTAAATTCCAATTAGGCTCGTACCCATATAAGTGGACCTATATTAAATATATTTTTAAGAGCCGCTACTTCGGAGCACGAAACAGCCGACCTGAAAGAGGGAAATAATTATTTCCAAACCCTAACATCTAAAAATCTTTGAAATTTTAAATCTAGACCCTGGATCAAGGTCGAGGTTAGCCCTGTCCTAGGTTAGGGTAGAGGTCAACCTTGACCCAGAAGGTCAACCTTGATGCTGAGGTCAAGAACCTCAAAATCTCAGAGTAGGATACCAGAAATAGGTTAGAGAGAAGTGGAATACAAGGTAGGGTAGGGGAAAAACTAGATCCAAGTCAAAGAACCATTCAAGGCATTTGACATGACCCCAAACCACTTACTCGGAGGGATAAACTAGTCCTAAATGGAAGTGCTTCCATTTTCCAATGATACACTAACTTAAAAGACATAATAGAAAAATGATATA
Source organism: Thuja plicata (assembly GCA_018584345.1). Taxonomy (NCBI): domain Eukaryota; kingdom Viridiplantae; phylum Streptophyta; class Pinopsida; order Cupressales; family Cupressaceae; genus Thuja; species Thuja plicata. The sequence goes on from MU223247.1 coordinate 237,598, forward strand.
CTAACAAAATAATAAGGATTATGTTTATACTACGAAAATAAAGATAAATAAAAGAGAATGAGGAGGAATTAGATCATGAAAGATATGAGTTGATGAATTTTGTCAAACCATCTTGTTCCTCTTATGAACCGACACACATAGAAATAAGAAAAATATTGGAGTGACTATTTTGATAAAATGGTGATAAATGGTTGTATTGGAAAGAAAGATAAACAACAATTATGATAGAAACAAAATTAAGTGAATGATACACTATCAAGAACACAAATGAAATGAAGTGGAAAGACTCACCTCAATAAGATAAAAGCTACATGAAAGAGATGTTAGAACCAATGTATTTCCAATGCAATAGGGAGCCCAAGAACATAGTGACAAGTCTCCAAAATAAAGTGAAAGAGTAATAAGAATGGACAAAATTCCCAAGAAGAATGTCAAGTTCATGAATAAGCCCAAAATAGAGTCCAAAATTGGGATTATAAGCTTTATAAGTCAAATATTGTATTGGTGGATAGTGGAATTGAGCATTACAATTGTAGGGTGGTAGTTTGTAACACTCCAATGATAACCTGTACATATATAGATTGGCTAAATAGTACACGTTGCGTGGATATCTCTGTGATGTTTGCATTATGATGGATTTTTGAGTTGAGATGGAGAGTTTTATTTTGTCAATGATGGCTTCTCCACAACTCTATTATATTTGGTGTATAGGCTATAGATACCGATCAACATGATGAATAGGTGAAGCAGTTTATGCTAAGTATTCTGACCGGTTAATAGGAAGATAGTAACAGAAGTGTTTTGAGTAGAAATCAAGTTTGTGAGAACATTGGGAGGTGTAGTTGTTACTGGAGCATCACTATGGTCAGACAAGTTTGAATTTATGACTGCAATAGTTAACTCAACATTTTGTGAAAGTTAGTATTTTGGTGTTGTATTCAGTATGAGCCAGTTCAGTTACCGATTGGTACCTATTGATCAGAAGGTCAAGGTGATTAAGTAATTGTCAGTATTTTGTAATAGATTATTGTATTATATTTTGGGTTGGCATGTTAGGTATTATTTGTGTAGATTTTCATGAGTTAGGTCAATGCTTTGGGCTGACTTGTGGAATGTTTTTCAATTCTTATCTAACTCAAGCACAACAATATAAAGGCAAACTAAATCATTTGATTTAGGGTTTTGATCATGTTTTTGGTGGTTGTGATTAGAGACATAGGAAGAGTATTGTGCCAAGAGTTTAGAGATTGAGATGAATCTTACGAGAAAGCAGTGCCATTTCTAGATCAGTAATTTAAGTGCATTTCTCAAGGCTAACTCTAATAGGTTAGCATGTTAAATCCCTTAATAGGATGGAATTTAATAGGTCTTTTGTATAAATCCTTTAACATGGTGACTTCTAAGGAGGAGTTCTAAATCCTCTAGCGAGGTAGATCCTAACAGGTCTCATTGTACTTCTAACGAGGTACTAGTCACTCTTAACGGGGTGAACCCCCTAACAGGGTATTGTAAGCTCCTAACAGGGAAACTCTTTTTACTCCATTAAAGAGATTTGTGGGTCTCATCCCCACCATGGTTTTATCCCTCTTAAAATGGTTTCCATGATAAAAATAGTGGTGTTATGTGTTATGATTTGTGGATGTTTGAATTTTTTTACTTCTACTGTATAGTTACTCTTGCATGTTTCATTGCTTACAAGTTGGTTAAAAGTATTATCAAATTATCAGCTGAATTAGTACTTTTTTTGTTTGTGTTGATTCACTCACCTCTCATTTATTCTATAACATAACATATGACGTGCACATGTCTTGTTCCATACAAACATTATCAAATGAAAAATTACACCAAGGTGAAAATTTGTGACATTACATTTTCCCCTCACTTTAGTGACCATCTCATATTAAAGAAATATGTGAGCTAAAGTAAGGGAAAATAACTGATTTACTTTATGGGAATTCGTTCACATAGGTTTGTCTCCTAGCTAGGAAGTCTTGACTTATTGTTGAGCTACATCTAGCATTTAAGTTACAAATGAGCATGCTAGCTGATGAAGAAAAATTAAAGACAAAAGACCATGGATTGTATGTTGATATGGGTGGAAAGTTGTGTTTTTCCAGATAGCCATATGACAAGGTGATTTTTATAGTGCACTAACATGCATAGTAAAATCTAGATAGGTATGTAATAGGGTTTCTTTAGATGGTATGCAATATGAATAGAAAAATCTAGATAGAAATGTGATAGGGTGGCTTAGACATGCACTGACACACATAGTGAGAGCTAGATAGGCATGTGATAGGAAACTTAGATTATTTTGGTACACACAGAAAAAACTAGATATGTGTATGATAAGGTGAGATTAAGATGAGATAATGGATTGGCCCCCACAACAAGAATATGAGATAGTGGATTAGCCCCCATAAAGACAAACATCAACATCACACTTTTTTTAATTTTCTAAAAAAAACCTGTGATGTAGAGACAATGTGATGGTTAGATAAAAAAGAAAATCAAACATATATATATATATAACAACCCCTTAGGATGGACCATGCTACTCAGAGGGGAGCATGGGACATTCTAAGAGGAGAAAATATATTGTGTCATGTCAACATACAAGATTTTTCCATAGAATATCACTTCCTGATGGGTGACACATGATCTCCACAACATTTTCACAAAGATAGGGGGATCTAATGGATTGGCATCAAAACCCAGAAGAGAAATATACATACTCTCGGGGGATATCTCATCACTGCCAATTGTGGCTCAGATATGGAGAATATCACATGAATACAAAGGAAAACAAAATTATGGGTCAACATGGAAGGGGAGGCTGAATGTCCCCAATAATTTGTATCATCCCCAAATAATGAAAATTAAGAGATGAAAAATAGAAGAAAAAGATAACATATAGAAGAAGGTTCACGACAAAAAACATCCTATTTCCAAGTACCTATAGAGTACAAGGTGATGGAAGGTGTCATTGATGAAGGAGAATTTTATTGTCGTGAGATTTTGGTTGTAATTGATGTCAACACACTTTTGTTGACTTATCTGGTTATGGTTCATAGATATTCAATGATATGACTGATATTGTTTGGTCTACATATCTCCGCATGAATAGATATGAAGATGAGGTTTTAACAACATGTGGTTTAAGAGTTCACGAGTTTTTTGTGCTTTGATCAGATTGCATTTCTGGGCTTGTAACTCAGTTTTATAGTTTCTCTATTTCTCCAAAACATAATATGTGATCAGTATGTCCGCACTTCATCGCATGGATTATTTTGGTCCAATAATTTTGGGATAAGGTTAATAAAGGATTGAAACATGTAATCACAAATTGATATAAGCATTGGTTGGATTTTGGCTAACATATGGAAGCAAGAGTCATATTTACTGTAGATGTAATGTGTAGTGAATTACCCTGGCTGAGTACTTAATATAAACATGATATATATTTGAATTGTGTGTGTGTGTGTGTGTGTGTGTGTGTGTGTGTGTGTGTGTGTGTGTGTGTGTGTGTGTGTGTGTGTGTGTGTGTGTGTGTGTGTGTGTGTGTTAGTTGTTTGTATTTCTTTTTGGAATGGATGAGATGAATATGTGAATATAGAAATAAATATAAGTATTATGTAGTAGAAACTTAAGTGAATTAGTGAAGGAAAAATGAAGTGTGTCAAGTCAGTGTTTTGAGCTTCAAAGGAACTATTTTATACATACAAAAAATTCAATTGTATCAGTTCATTTTTTTACTTATCCTTCTCCAGGCAGTGAGCCCTTTGATAGTGAGTCTTTTTAGGTAATGATCCCTCCAACAATGAGCACTTGTAATATTAGAGAACTACTAACTCAATATTGAGACTTAACCCTCTCCATGTTTTTTCCATTGGGGTTTCAACGATAAAAATCTGGTGTTTACTTGTGCTTATGGAGTTTCTATTTTATATGATTTCTTTGAATATAAATATTAATAATGTTGTGTGATGCATTAAGAAATTTGAATTTGAAGTTATAGGGAATACTTATTCACCCACCCCTCCCTGCAGTATTTTGGTTATTCAACAATTGGTATCAGAGCTTGGTCCCTTGGTTTAGCTTGATTGCTTCAGGGATATCTTGAAATTTGAACTTTTGGCATGTAAAGAAAATTCAGAGGAAAGTCACTTTGAAAGAGAACTACAAACTGCTCTTAAATATCTTGAGAATGTGGAAAGTGAAAAGAAGGATATGAAAGAAAATGTCAAGGAAACTAATGAATGTATCAAAAATATGAGGGAACAAATAAAAAAATTCAAGGACATACATATAGAAGTTAGAAAAAAATTTAAGCAAGCAAATGACACCATTGTAGATCTGAGAATCCTGTAACACCCCAAAATTGGCATCTTGCAAGCCTAACCAATTTTGTTGCCTTTGTCATTCTTGTAAATCATCAAAGTCCTATTGTACTAGGCAATTCTAATTTTTGACTGACTCTACTCGACCTAAGTGTCAAATGCAGAAAACCCTAAATCTGCATTAATCATACATTATATTTAATTCCTAAAATATCAATTAGCTAAATAAACCCTATGATTGAATTAATTTAATTATAAAGTCCTAGCACTTTAATTAAATTAAATTCACCCCTTTTAGCTAATACACATAAAAAGGTGAGTGAAAATGACCAAAAATTTGAAGCATGTGAAACCTCGATCTAAACCTCTAAACACAGGCTCTAAGAAATTAGGGCATGAGGATTTGGGCTTTTTCTTTAACGATAACAGGAAAGATAAGGCAGTTGACAATAAATTTCTGGATGATGACACCAGTAACATAGGTTTTTCAAGCTATTACTTTAACTGCTGGAAATATGGTCACAAAAAAATTGATTGCCGCAGAAAGGATGTCCGCTCGCTGAGCCCTAACTATGAACACCTCAAACCGTTCATTGCCAAGAAGAAATAGAAAAGCCTTGAAGAAGGAAGGATTTCCAAAAAAGTTTCAAACCCTAAGGAATCAGATCTCCTAGTAAATAAATCTGCCTTGAGATCTAGGGGTGTCCCAGAAGGAAATAACAGAGAACGCATTATCACTCAAAATTCCAAAATCTTCACAGTGAAAGATCTAGACTGCCAAATCCAACGGTTCTCCAAAATGAAATATGCATTGCCCAAATTGAGCATACCCAAGATTGAGCAGCCCCTAAAATACAATATCAATTCAGTCAAAAATTCCAATGACACTCATTCTGCCTTGAGGAGAGGTGGATTGTTGGCGGCCTAGGTCCATCCCGGGAATGCAAAGCCGAGTGAGCAAGATTGGCAGCAGGTCAAAGGTAAAAAGAAGGTAAGAACGCATAATGTTATTAAGAATTACTTTGAGCTATCTTTGAGAAATTCATTTGATTCATTGAGTACAAAGAAAGATAATCCTAAATGTAACTCATATTCCCCCCCTCATATCCGCAATAGGGTTTTGGAAAGGAAGGGAAACCTCAGGGATAAATGTCACAAGCACAAAGATCAATCTGATCAGAACCATATCCCCCCTTCCTTTGACAAAACCCTAACTACCAGTGTTGGGTCTGGCGTTGATAAGGAAAATTTTGAATTATCTATATCTAAAAACATTGATCATAGAGGCGGGGAATATGAGCCTATCTCGAAATACTACTCTCCACCTCACCGGAGACTTACTGGCAATCTCTTAAATTATAAATCTAACCCAAATACCAATGGGACTAAGGTTACACAACCAAGGGTTTCACAATCATTATACATTCCGCCACACAGGCGTAGCAGCAATAAGTTGACTATTCAAAATGTAAATAAAGCTTGTACTAACCGGGACTCGAACAAGCTGATCTTAGATGATAACTGTATATTGCAAAACCAAAAGTATTATGAAAATGTAGGTGTTATCATTCAATGGAGAGGAGTACAAGCTAGCATTCTGGAGATATCAGAAGCATTGACAGCAATATTCCCCAGCGAGGTAAGTATCACTGCCCTTATTGATTCTTTCTTCCTTATAGATTGTAAGAAACTAGAAACTAAAAGGAAAATATTGGAAAATCAGAATTTGAAATTTAGGCATGAATCCTTTTTCATTACTGACTAGATGCCTCTATTTAATCCATTATATTTAGAAAATTTTGAAGTTGAAAAAGCTATTACACTCAGAAACCTACCAATTGAATTATCAGACCTAGACTCTCTAAGTAAAATAGGTAATAAATTGGGCAAATTTGTTAGAATTAGTGAATCTATACCTATCAAAATAGAGAAGACTTTGATTGTTAAGATGAACATTCATCAAAACTTCATTCCTCACATGCATCTTAGCTTCAATTCCAATACTATTATAATAAATCCTATTATGATTGAAAATTTCATAGAAGCTGACTTTAAAACTAATATTTACAACCCAACTAATAATAAGAATAACAACAAACAAACTAATCTCTTAGCCAGCAATTGGGATGTGAATATAAACTTCCATTTAGACAAAGGAGGTTTCACGATCACTAATGTAGGCGATAATAATATAGAAATCCCCCATATAAGCAACTCCCCCTGCAAGGCCAGTCAGGATTTTGATCACTTCAGCAGTCAAGCTCTGGTTGATAAGGCTTCCTCTCCTTCACATAGGGAGTGTGTTTCCCATCTTAACACTCCATTAGCAATCAACATATATGAACCCCAAATGTTAGAACAGCCAGAGGTTATCCTAGATTATGTTGAGAAGGAACTCCAATTAGAAACTATAGCTAGTCTGCTACCCACAAATAATGCAGCTCAGATAGACTCCAAGGGTCCAGCTAATGACTCTATGAGGGATAAGGATCAATTGAGGAAAAATTAGAACAACACTCCCACAGGTTCATCATCACCATAAAAAGTGGTGCTTGATGAGCAATGTGACAAAGAAATTAAAATTAGAATAGATTATTTATCGAAGGCTATCACAGATGAACTTATGGATCTATTTATAGATGAAAACTGTGATGAAGAAGAGTTGAGATATCAAAAAGATGTCTTAATCAGAAATATTTTAGAACTTAGAAACCTTGAGGAGGAAAATGTTGATTCAAAGGAAGGACATAAAAGAGATGAGGAACCAAATCCTTCTCCTATTTTGGAACTGGAAACTCTTAACACAGGATGTTCAGACAATTTGGATAACCTGATAGAATCTTATGGTCAAGAATCCATAGAAGCTGAAGATGCCCTCATTGATTTAGATAGGGGGTATGATGAAGAAGGTCAAATAGAATTATCAGTTTCCATTCCTCATCATAGTGACAATGTAGATAATTTGGCAGCAAATACTGAAGATATTTTTGGTATTACGAATAAAGATAGACAACTAGGATTAGCTGTCAACAAGGAAGGCCTATCCTCCCCCAAAATTAACAAAACCAAAAAGAAAAGAGGGAAGAAATCTTTCATAGAACTCAGAAATTTAGCAGGCAGTGCTGAAAACCAAACGAAAATCTCTGATATTCTGCATAGTGGGAAGGGGAAGTGCCTTCCCAAGGAGCAATGAGAGTGACATCCTGGAATGTTAGGGGCTTAAATGCCCCTAAAAAACAATGACTCTTTAAGAGATGCTTAAAGAGTTTTGAATCAGATATTATTATCCTCCACGAAACTAAACTAAGTATCGAGGAAAGCTCAAAATTTATCAACAAATTAGGCATTTGGAAATATGAATTCGTACTAGTAGTGGGTGCATTGGGAGGCTTAGCAGCCTTATGGGACCCCCAGAGAGTATCTTCCTCAGCCCTATCCAGCAATAATAATTGGATGGTTTTAAGGATATGCAGTCTTAAATCGAACCTTAAATTTAATCTAATTAACATTTATGGTCCTATCCAAAACATAGATAAAAGAAGGGTTTGGCAGGAAATCCAATCCATAATGCAATCAAACCGAGAAGAGACTTTCATCTTAGGTGGTGAATTCAATGCTATCCTGAACACCAATGAAAAATATGGAGGTTCACAGTACATTTCTCAATCTCAGAAAGATTTTCATCAATGGGTCACAGACAATAATTTAATTGATATCGAGACTATTAATGGACTGTTCACCTGGAACAATAGAAGGTCGGGTTTTAGCCATATTGCGAAAAAGTTGGATAGGTTTATGTTCAACGGATCAGCAGAAAATTTTAATCAACTACTGACTGCAGAGATTCTCCCAAATGCAGGTTCGGATCATTTCCCCGTTAGATTATCTATTATTGAAGACCTTAAACCTAATAGAA
>MU223247.1:251261-269603 GCA_018584345.1 Thuja plicata
TTTCTATTAAGCTCTCATTTGCAATAGATTAGTTTCATTTTCTTAGATTAATCTCTTTCAAATCATGTCATAGTTTAATCTCATTTCTAGCTTAGATTAATCTTGCATCTTTCATTCTTAGATTAATTTTGCATTGCATTCATGGATAAAAATCCTTCATTCTTAGATTGGTCTAGGTTGTGAGACTCTCATTCTGAGAGCCATTCAAAACCCCGTCTAGATAGGAGGCAACAGGTTGAATCATACAGGCATGCAGGATGAATAAATCATATTCATTTCTGTGTGTGTCTGATGAATAAGGACTATGTTGAAGTGTACGGTTAAATAAGAAGGCCACATTTAACGTATACATTTTTGGCACCCACCGTGGGGCAGAATAACCAGTTTCTGGCCTCATTCTCTTGCATTTTTTTTCATTTTTGCACTTTGTTCGTACGTCTGTATCAAAAATTTTGTGCGAAGTTTCACAGCGTCTTGCGCAAACTTTCTAGTTCTTCCTGGGATTCTCTGTACTTCTTCATGTGAACCGTTATAGTTCATCACACAAAATTTAACACCAAAGACCTTTATTTGATATTTCTTATCTCGGGTTTCTGACCATTTTTTATTTCCTGACTTCTGTGTTTCTTTGATTTTATTTTTGGAATAGCTTAACGACGGTTTGCAGGACGCTCAAAATGAAGAAAGCAATTACAAACTACTAACATATTTACTGCAGGATGCTTGTCGAAGACCTTGCGTGTTTTCACAAAACTCTTATGTTATTTTTTAGTAGTTAGAAAACACTTCAACTTTGTGCTTAAAATGAATCATTATCTTTGCGTGTTTGAAGTGTCTTCTAGTTTGTAATACCAAAGAACTATATGAACGTATCCTCTCCCCTTGCCTTTATGGATCTTGGGTGTAAGAGAAATTCATATAATTCTTCTAGTTTGGCTACCTCACTAGTCCTTTAACAGAGCCAGTGAGAGTGGATTGCCCAACCGGTAATAGGATAAAGCAAAGCCCTTCCGAACCGGTATATAAAAAATTCCATTATGATTAGTCTCACAATGGACATGTGTGAATTCATTGTGGCAACCAAAATCTCCTCTAGTACCCTAGTGGTGTGTTAAAGTCCTACATTGTTAAGGTGAAAACCTTGCTTTGAAAGGATTGGGAGAGCCCCTTTTATTGGCAAAATGACTTGATCACAACCACCTGAATAGATGCCCTTGCTAAAAAAAAAATTTATAGCATCCAAAATCCCTCTATCTGTTGGTGCAAAAGGTCAAAGACCGACTAAGACGTCCCACACTTTCACAGCTCTTAGTAGAGACAAAAATCCATTGGGAAGTAATTCTCTTGGGATTCGAATCTTGGTGTGCCTGAGAAGTGAGTGCACATGTAAGGAGGAGCCCGTTCCTCCAAGCTTCTAAGTTTTTTGCTATGAGTAGGCGTGGCTGAACTTCGGTTCAAGTGGGAATTCAATAGATATTGCCCTGGCTCACCTAGTATTGTGATGTGTCTATTTTGTTACTACAAATATTCTGCTTAATGTGTTTTGCATGGGTGAATCATTCAAACAATCAGAACAAACATCAAACCACACAACTTGCCAAATTTGAAAATGTCCAAAATAATCTGCAACTTGAACTTTCTATTAGAAAACAACATAATCTGTCTTGAAAAACACAATCTGGTCATAACTATCTGATTCTATAGAATTTAATTATCTTCACTGTAAAATCTTGTGTGATATTCTACCACCTTCACGTCATTCTATGAGAAACTTCATGTGACACATTGTAAATTGTCGCGTGACATTTTTTAATTTTGCTGCTATTGGTTCACCAGTCTGTCATCTCTTTCTGTGATTTTTTGCGTTGGACTGCAAAGTCTCACGCAAACCTGTGAGAATCTTCATGCGGGAAAGTACTTCACACGAGTCTGTATCATTTTTCCAAAATAGTAAGCTATTTTCCGCCTGTCCAGTGTCTCTCTGCTAAATATGGTTTATGTTTAGGGCCTGTTTACCTGCCTCCTGTCTACACATATTCTGCAACTGGATTTCTTGGGCTGAGAGTTACGTGATTCTCGCTTAAAATTGTCTCATCTCATATCTTTTATTCTCTTTCTACTATCTTGCGATGCGATAGTCATCTCTCGACTGTTCTAGCCATATTTTTGACAATTCAAACCGTATATACTTCACCTTTTGGCACTTTGTGCATTTACCTTGAGAAAGTTCCAAGCGTGGTCCTAGTTCACATTCCTTATATAAACTTTGTCTATGACTGTTACAAATCAAAGTGGAAAAACATTCCTTTCATGTATCACTAGACAAGGTAGGGGTAGACCTATCAACCAAGAAGAAGGTCATTCTAAAATTTTCACATAGCCTGAGTGTAGTGGAGAATTCTCACATCCCCCTTTATCAGCTACATCTAGTGAGGAATCATCTCGATATCCCTCTCTAGTACTTTGACCTTACATCAAACAATCATTTCCAGTGTATTTTAGTCAGGTTTGAAACCCTTTGTTCCAAGAAGATCCTAACTCTAAGGAGTTGTTACCAGAATCTGACACTGTCAACATAATAAGAGTTCTTGTAGGTACAACATCTCTGGATACTCAACCTTCTCGTATCAAATCTTTGCACACTGAACACTTACATTCTAGCAAGATGGCAGATCATAATCAATCAGGTGAACATAGCAGAGATGATGATCACTCTAAAACCAAGGGTACATTCCATTATCAAGACCCCCCTAATGATGAGGAGATAGAAATAACCCAAGCACATATCGAAGGTGCTTGTTCCAATAAAAACTTTCGTAAGATAAGGGAAATTCTCCTAGCTAAGGAAAAAGAGAAATATCTTCTTGAACTAGCCAATCAAGGGGCCAAGTTGCCCTCAAACTATAATGTAGAGACTCTCGTCATGCAAGAGGAAGAAACTAAAAACTCCAAATTTTAAAAACAAGTTCAAAGTATGCAAGAAAGAATTCTTAAACTCATGAAGGATAAAGACAAACCTGCTACATAGTTCACGCTAGAAAGCATTTGTCCATTCCCGTTTGATAAGAGTCCATGCATGCCTCCTTTTCCTAAAGGAGTTGAATTTCCCAAGTATGATAAATACTTGGGTACCTCTAATCCCTAGGATCATCTGAGAGAGTTTGGTGCTCTCTCTATGGAGTTCTTACATGATCAAACCTACCTCATGTGTCTCTACCTACGCAGTTTGGGAGGTTCGGCTATGGAGTGGTTCTCTAGGCTACCAACCGGCATCAATAATTTTGACAAGATTGCCAACTTGTTTCTACAACACTATTCCCACAACATCCAACATCTGGTTCACATCTGAGATCTTTACAACTTGAAATAAAATCATGGAGAACCTTTCTTGACATTTCTCCAGAGATGGAGACAACTTTATACAAGATATTCTCGCAAAATACCCAAATCTGAAAAGGTGGACATCTTTTTAGAAAATATTCTTCCCAATTTCAGGTATCAGGTACAGGTGCAAAGTCCTTTAACCTTTGATGACATGATTAAGAAAGTTGTAAGAATTGAGACGTTTATGGTCAAGAAACAAGAACTAGCCTTACACAAGGAAAATAAACAAGGGCCTTCCTCCTCAAGAAAAGATAAACCCAAATCTTGTAACAAGAACTGGAATGTTGTGAACGATGGAGTTGTGGATAGTGTGACTCCTAAGCCTCCAAAGGCTGCTTTTAATCTCACTACCACTATGCAGGTAGCCAAATCCAATGACCAAAATGTAGCACAATCCAAATAGCCTTTGAACTTTTCTAGATCGAAACCTTGGACCCCTCGGCCCAAGCGTAAGCTTTCTCCTCTGGGAAAACCCCTTGACGTGGTTTACAAGACTCTGTTGGACAACCAATTAATCACTCCTTTGGATAACTCATGTCCTTTTGATCTGCAACCTCGACCATCTTGGTAGAATGAATCTGCATATTGTGATTACCATCAGAACAAGGGTCACAAGATGGCTACCTACATTCAATTATGACACAAGATCCAAGACCTTATTGATAGTGAGGTTATTGTTGTGGGAGGTCACAACAAGAGCTCAAACCACCAAGCTTTCAAAGACCCATTTCCTCCTCATGGGAAAGGTGAATCATTTGAAGCCAAGAACATTGAGGCCAAGGTCAACTATATATACACCAATAATGACAATGTCATTAATATGGTTGAACCTGTTGATGTTGAATACTATAACATTGTCACAATCAAGGGAATGGTAGATGCTCCCAATCCCAAAACTCTTTTCATCTTACGAGGGCTTCCACCTCAGCCCTCTGAACAAGAAAAGTCTAAGGTTTGTGCAAACATTGTTACTCGATCTCATGCTAAGGTCATTCTCAAAGGCCTTGAGCCTTCTACATCTGCACCAACACAACCTGCAAACAAATCTATTGTTGGCTCTGCCAACAAGAATCCAAAATTGGTCCCCTCGTCTAATGCTACCAATTATAGAATACTAGACCAATTACAACATACTAACGCTCAGATCACCATCTTTGAGCTGCTAAAAATCTCCCCTGCTCACAGGGAAATCCTTGACAAAGCCCTCACTAGGGAAAATGTTCCTAAAGATCTTGATCCTAACCGGTTTCAATCCATGGTAGGTCACTTGACCTCTTCTCATCACTTTTCTTTCTTTGAGGAAGATGACCATTCTTTGAGTCACCCACACAATAACCCCTTGCACATTGAAGTCATGATTGGCCCAAAGTGCATCTGCCATGTCCTCATAGATAACGGCACTGGCCTTAACATTTTCTCTGCTAGCTTCCTTACTGAGTTAGGCTACGGTGAAGACTACATAGATTCTTGCAAAAATCTAAGGGGCTAGTTGTGTTACCAATCAGAGTTGGCCCTATTGAAAGGGATGGTATCTGTCAAGTGCTTGACATTCCTTTCACATACAATATTCTGTTGGGAAGAACATGGATCCACAAAATGCAGGTTGTCCCTTCAACATATCATTAGTGCATTAAGTTCCCATTCCAAGGATCTGAAGTGACTATACCTGCTAATACACACTATGATTGCAACACACTCACAAAATCTATTGACAGCTTTGTACCCACCAACAGAGAGTCTGCTGAGTTCTTCGAGGCTAAACTAAAGGAAATGGAAAAGGCTCTGACACTCAAGGATACTGACATGGGAGGGTATCATATTGAACTCATCCTATCTATTACATCTTTGCTTTGTCTCCACATTCTTATGGGATACCTTCTGAGGACACTAAACTTTCTACAACTCCTCCTCAAACAAAATATGGTAGAACCTTTGTACAAACCACAACACCATTAGAAGAAGAGGGTGAAAATAGGGCTATCAAAGCCTAGATCTATAAAGGGGAGGACACATCTTAACAAACCACTCCACCTTGTGACATAAAACTTGAACAGTATGGTAAGGGTCTAACTATTATAAAATGCTTTGGCTACAATGGGAATGGTCCTCTAGGTGTGAATCATAAAGGATTGCTCGCACCACTTGAAGCTATTGGTCAACGAACACATGAATCTATAGGTCTAGGCTTTAAGAAGATCCCATTCAATTGGGGATAAACAAATTTGTACCTCAAATAGATCACCAATCAACACCTGAAGGTACATCTAAAATTGAAGATTCAGAAGACAACTCTGAGGAGGATTGCTTCCCTTGTCCCATTCCTCTAGATCTGGCAGCATTCTTTACTGAGCCAGATGATTTTATACCGAGTGTCAGTACAGTCAAGACTGACAATGACTCTGATGAAACCACTTCACTTTCTCCATTAACCTATGAGTTGTGGAAAGAAATGCAAACTATAAATCTGGGTCATCAGGGTAATCTGTACATACCACCACACTTCCAAGAGCAGTTTGAACAAGAGCAAACCCAGTCATTTCTCACTAAACAAGAAGCAGATAATACTGCAAGCACTAATGAAGCACCTATATCAAACGGTGCTAATCTGACCATAGCAGAGGTTCTAGGCAGAACTAATCCAAACAAGGGGAAAAGGGTTGATTTCACTCATGTTCTTGATATGACACCTAATGATGAAATGAACTCTCATGAATACAAGTTTGACAATTTTTCAGAGGCCACCTCTAACAGGGATATAGATACAATACACACATATGAAGACCTTCTCGAAGTAGGTGAAGGGTCTAGTGTAAGGTCAAATGAGTATGATTCCATTGATGTTAACATGTCATCTACTACAGTCGCTAGGGGTCAAAGGAATTCAACTACACCTTTGCATGATATTGCTCTAGGTATCGACTGACTAGTCCATGCTTTCGATGATTATACCATTAACACACTAGAACCCATCACTTCTCTTTTACTCTTCCATCCTAAGCTCATAGACTGTAACTCTTCCTTGCCATCTAATGAAGTCCTTACATTCCAAAATGACTATGCTCTTTCCTGTTACCTCAACGTTGTCGAACCTATAACATCCTCCACTAGTGAAGATAGTGTCAACATGACTGAGGCCGATATCAAGTATCTCAGTCAAAAAATCAAAAGAAGAAAAATAGATGCTCTGATGGTGAAAACCACATTGTGGCAGTGTCAGAGCCTAAAAATATCAAAATAAAGGACGTATCCAAGGGTGAAAACCTCTCTGAGGCACCTGAAGATGAGATACTTGATACGCTTCTGAGTCATTTCTAGGAATGATCATCTGCGCTAATTGAACCAACTCAACTAGTCAACTTGGGTACAAAAGCTGAACCTCAGATCATTCATTTGGCACAATCATTATCTTAGGCAGAAAGAGAGGAATTCATTACATTCTTCCAGAGCAAGAAGATAAACTTTGCATGGAAATATTCAGACATGCAAGGATTAGATCCTAATCTAATCATGCATCACTTGTACATTGCACTAGGTGTCAAGCCTGTCAAACAAAATCTTCAAAAAATGCATCTACATCTGGCTCTACTTGTCAAGGCTGAATTGGAGAAACTTCTTAAGGCAGTATTTATCAGAGCAATTGACTATGGAGAATGGATCTCCAACATTGTTCCAGTGTCAAAACATGACAAATCTATCCGAGTCTGCACAGACTTCAGAGACTTGAATAAGGCATGTCCAAAGGATGAATTTCCATTGCCCAATATTGATATGATTGTAGATATGACAGCAGCATATGAAATGTACTCACTGATTGATGGTTTCTCTGGCTACAACCAGATAAAGATCACACTGGAAGACCAAGAGAAAACTGCTTTCACATGTGCATGGGGCACTTTCTATTGGAATGTCATGCCTTTTGGACTCAAAAATGTTGGTGCTACATATCAGAGATCTTTCACCACTATATTTCATGACATGATGCATAAAATAATGGAATATTATGTTAATGACACTCTAGCTAAGAGCATGAAATGAAAGATGCATCTTTCGGATCTAGGTCCTATACTAGATCGCATGGAATAGTTCAGTCTATGGCTCAATCCTAAGAAATGTGCATTCAGCGTAACATTTGGAAAACTCCTTGTTTATATCATCTCTGCAAAAGGCATAGAAGTGGATCCTAGTAAAGTCCAAGCCATCATGGAAATGCCACCACCAAGCAATATCAGAAAAATGAGAGGACTTCAAGGCCGATTATAGTCTATCTGGTGCTTCATCTCACAATTGGCGGACAAGTCACAACCATTCACCAAGACTTTACACAAAGGTGTGGCTTACCAATGGAACAAAGAATGTGATGAGGGGTTACACAAATCAACCAATATCTTGCAAACCCACCAATATTTAGGCCTCTTAATCATGGGAAGCTGCTCACACTTTACATCTCTGCTACAGATACATCACTGGGTGTCTTATTATCTCAAGAAGATTAGAACAATAAAGAAAGGGCTATCAGGGGGTTTTGGAGAAATCTAATGAGATGGCACTCTACAAATATTTTTGCTCTAAAATTTGCTTACATCTGTATGTGGATTCGTGTTGAGACCTCATCTTTGTCTTGCGCTCATTTTTTGTGTCATCATGTTTTGTGTCTTCTTGTTATCCTTCTTTCCTTTTTGTTTTTCAGTGTATGATTTCTTTGTGCCCTCAATTTTTATTTGGTTTTTTGGGTTTACCCTTCCCCCACCTGGGTCACTCGTGTGATGGGAGGGCTGAATAATAATGGTGATCTCCCACAATATGAAGGAAAATTTATTAAGGACAATGCGGAGGCAAGTGGTATTAATCATAAATGTGACATCACTGCAGAAGGTATTAAGGTTGATTTTCCAAATGAAAAACTATCATACAAGAAAGTGGTGACCAAGAGCTCTTCCCTTTTTTTGGCAAGTGCAGGATTCGATGGAGTCTTCAGCAGAAGGTTGGTGGTTGTAGAAGCAGGTAATTTGGGACGGGCCGCAGCCGATGGAGGTGGATGAAGTAGTGGAGGAAGTGTAGAGGATGGCAAAGGTGGAGGAGAAAATGGTAAGTCTCCTTCTCCAGGCCTGAAAACTCTCTCTCTTTCGCCGAATGAGGATATGGTAAGTGCCATTAAATCTGAGCAGAGTAGGTTGAAAAGCATTGCAATTTTTTTCGTTTGTTTGGAAAAAGATTCTTTGTCATCCCAAAAGTTCTTTGATGACTCTGTGTGGGGTAAAAAGTTGGGTATTTTATTTACATACTGTAGAATGATACAAAAATGGTTGTTTGCTATATTGTTAAAAAATCATAATATGCAAGAAAGAATACTGAACAAGAAATTTTGGAATGTCGTTCACTCATTGTTTAAAGTTTATCCTTGGTCTCCCAAGAGAAATATCGAGAATGTGGTGGCCAAGTCAGCCCTGAATTGGGTGGAAATTAATAATTTGAATGTTGAATTCTGGCCGTTTATCTCCCAAATGTTAAAACCTCTAGGGAATGTTCTGCAAATTGAAAAATCTAGGGTAATGTTACCTCATCTTAATGCAAGAGTTTTGGTAGCCCTAGCAACAGAAATAGACTTTCCAGAATGTATTTCTCTAGAATTTGATGGAGAGGTTCTCTGTTGGGAGGTTGAAATACTAGGTAACCTTAACTCTTGTTTTCATTGTAGATCTAATGGTCACTCTTAAAAGGATTGCCCCACACTAAAGCATACTCAGAAAGGGAAGTTTAATACCATCTAGAACTCGAATAGCAATGCATCAAAAGATAATAATTCTAAGGTTTTGAATGAAATTTTTGATGTTAATAATGAAAAATCTAAAACCCATGTTAACGTTGTTCCTAATCCACCGAAAGAATCGGTGGTCCTAATTCTAGAGGAACCTAAAATCTTGGGCGATTGCTTTGATATGAATGTGGATATTGTAGACCAGAATATGTTTGCTTCTTTGTCTAACCCGTTATTTGATGAAGGCTTTGAAGTTGTTCATGATAAGAATGATGAGAGGAGTGAAAACCCCTCGACCTTAGATGCCCATCCTTCAAGTGGCCTTCCCCCTATTATTGAATTGAGTGACCCGGCACCCCCCACCAAGTATAATTCCCAACAATTAGCCTTGGTTACTGTTAATCAGAGGGCTTAAGCCATTAAGAATTCTAGTAAAAACCGGTAGTCTCCTAGACTAGAATGTGTTGTCTCATCTGAGTCTTTGCAATTGGTTTCCTTTAATAAGGAACAACGGTTTACTGAAGTGGTTCGTAAAAAAAGGAAAACTGGAGATAGGAACTCCCTGTCCAATAGGACCAAAGCTAAGAGCAACTTGCCTGATTGTTTTAACTATTTGTGCAAGAGCACTAAGCCCCACCTGAGATAATCATCATGCTAAAAATCCATAGCTATAATGTCAGAGGTATTGAGATGGCTGACAGCAAATATACTATTAGGAGATGGTGTAATCAGTTAGTAGGCAAAGACATTATATGTTTGCAGGAGATAAAAGTTGTAGGGTTCCAAGCACATACTATACTTAAATTCTTGTGGGATAGAGCCATAGGTTTCCACTTGAACCATGAGAGGGGTAAAGGTGGGGTTTCTATCCTCATCAAAAATAAATGGGCAAATTAGATTGTCAACCATGGATGCTCTCCATGTCAGAAAATTATATGGGTTATTCTTAAAATTGAGCAAGAGGAGTTTGGAATTTGTAACATTTATGCAGCCAATGATTATAGGGAAAGAGAAGAGATGTGGGATTGGTGTGTAAATAGCTTCCTAATAACCCCTGGATTTTTGTGGGGAATTATAATATAGTTGAACATAGGACTGATAAACTAGGTGGGTTGGATCATGTGTGGAAAGGAAGTGAGATGTTTTTCTGGCATAAGTTCAAAAGAAGGTTTAATATTGTTGACCCCATGGAAAATAAGTACAAAAAGTTTCAGGATATCTAGTTTACAT
The DNA here is from genome assembly GCA_018584345.1 of Thuja plicata. NCBI lineage: Eukaryota > Viridiplantae > Streptophyta > Pinopsida > Cupressales > Cupressaceae > Thuja > Thuja plicata. Next base: position 261,631 of record MU223247.1, read on the forward strand.
GGTGTAATAATCAATAGGGCAAGAAAATGGTTTATTGTAGAATGGATAGATTTTATGGGGATGCTACTAATTTCTCTTTTTTATCTAAAGGCAGGCATGCCCCAGTGATGGTTTATCCGACTTCTATTTCAGACCATTCTCCTATCCAAGCCACCATCAAGATTGATAGGATTGGGGAGACAGGAGATGGTGGAATGAAGAATAAATCTTTTAAGCTCAATGTATCCCTTTTGGATGGTTATGAAAATCTCAAGGCAAATGAGATGGTTACCTAGTTAACTAAACTCTGTAATCCTAGGATGAACCCTATTGACACTTGGGATCGGCTGGTTAAAGCTTGGAAGAGTATATTCCAAATTATAGGTGCTAAGAAGTCTATGGATAGGAATAGATTAGAGACCTTTTGGCAATCTAATCTGAATAATATAGAAAAATATATCCAAAGGAAGGGGTTTGACCTAGAGATAGAAGTACAATTAGCAAACACTAAACATAACCTAAGAATGATACAGAGATATAAAACCCAAGGTCAAAAAATAAGAGCCAGGATGAATTGGATTAGCGAGGAGGACAAAGGATCTAGATATTTATTTAACATTATGAGAGAGAAACATAAAAGAGAATGTATTAAATAAATTCAGGTTGAAGGAGGTATCACAGATAATCCAGCAGACATTGAAGAGGCATTCCACCAGTTCTATAGTAAGGTGTTTTCATCAGAGTTTTTCCTAGATAGTGAGAGTGCATTAAATAATTGCCTCAAGTTAATCCCCAATAAAATATCTAAACATAATGCTGCATGCCTAGGTTTTCACATTTCAGCAGAAGAGATTGAATCAGCTATTGATTCCTTTCCTACTGGTAAAGCCCCTAGGTTGGATGGTCTTCTGGCATAATTCTACAAGAAGAGCAAGGATTGGATAGTAAGTGGGCTAATTAATGTATATGAAGCTGCATTGGATAGAGGGACTCTGGGAGAGTCCATTAATAGAGGAGTGGTTAAGCTCCTACCCAAAGATGGAGATAAAACTCTGGTTAAAAATTGGAGGCCCATTACATTGTTAAACCTCTCTTATAAGATCCTTGCTAAAATATTAGCTAGGAGGATTGCTCCTTTATTATGTAACTTCATCTAAAACACCCAAATTGGATTCATTCAAGGTAGATACATACTAGATAATTTAGTTACCAATTGGGAGGCAATGAAATGGGCAAGGTCAGAGGGGCAGCATGTGGCTATGATACTATTAGATTTTGAAAAAGCCTATGACAGAATTGAATGGCCGTTTGTGGTAGGAATGTCAAAAGCATTTGGATTTCCTGAATACTATTGTAAATGGATTAAAATCTTATTTAAAGACTCCTCCACAATTATTGATGTGAATGGATCTTTATCAGATCCCATTAAGTTGCAGAGATCCATCAGACAAGGGTGCCCTATTGCACCCTCATTGTTTGTTATTACAGTTGATGCCTTGTATTGTATTCTTAGAGCTCAGAGTTTGGGACCTCTAGTAAAAGGCATATCTCTTCCAAAAAAGGAGAGTCTTATCAATGCCCAGTTTACTGATGACACAGCTTTATTCTTAGAGTTAACAGAAGAGAATTTTGACATTGTAGTGGACAGACTTGAGTTCTTCTGTAAAGTATCAGGATCCAAAGTTGCTCCTCACAAGTCTACTGTATTGGGTTGGATAGATGACCCCCCTGCTGGTTAACAAAAAAAGGATGGTAATGGGAAGGGCCTCAGAAGATAGTCAGATATCTCGGTATCCCATTTTTAGTAGAACCTAATATTAACAACATATGGGAAAATTAACAAGAAACATATTAATTGGCAGTCGCAATCACTCTCTATTGCTGGTATGATCCAAGTTGTGCAAAAATTCCTCTCTGCACATCATATATATTATGCATATACTTGGATGTTTTCCAACTCCCAAGTTAGTATGCTTGAGAAAATCCTCAGAGATTTCTTTTGGTCAGATGGTAGAGGGAACAGGAAAAGGCATTGTGTGAGATGGGACTAGTGCTGTCAGGAGAGGAAGAATGGTGGATTGGGGCTAAAAGATATTAAAACACATGGGACAGCTTTGGCAGCTAAATGGATCATTAAATCTCTATGGGGAACCATGGAAAATCCTTATCAGAAGCAATATAGAAAAATTTGTCATGAGAAAAGGAAAACATTGGAAGAAGGTACCAATTTGTGATATTATGATGGGTGATTGCAAACTCAAGATTTTTGGATCAAAATTTTTTCATTCCTTTTAGAAAGAATGGACTCAGGTGCGGGAATACATTCCAGATAGGAATTCTATTGGTGTTCCTCCATATTATATTTTCAGGGATCATTCTATTTGGTGGGGGGTGTATCTTAAGGATAAACCTCTAGCTCTCACTCAGAGTTGCTCTGCAAGAAATTAGAATGAAAAAGGAATATCACTGTTACAGGATATTTTGAAGGATGAGCATCTGGGGTCATGGGAGTATGTCAGTAATAAATTTACTATCCCTCAATCCCAAAAAAAACTTATACCCTAATTTGTAAAGCAGTTAACGACACAAGGAAGAGGGACATTATTGATTCAGATTTATTCTTAAGAAAATGTAAATGGAGTGATGGTCGCACACTGAATTCAACATCCACTAAACAATTGTATCATCTTATTAAAAAGGATTCCTCCATCAGTGCACAGGTGACCCAGTGTTGGGGAACTGTCAACCCCTTTTCTGATTGGTTTTTTTCTTTGATTATTTTTGGAAGGGTAAAATCAGAACCTAAAAAGAATTGTTTTAGATGGCTTTTGTTGTTAAAGAAACTTGATGTGGGTCATGTCTTGTCTTCCATTGGTCTTACCCCTATTATGTGTAGTATTTACAACTTTGTGGAGTCTTTTGAACACCTTTTTTTGAATGTTTATATGCTCGCAAAGTCTGGGCTATTTTCTTGGGATCTCCTTGCTTATGGAACTGCAAACCTAGTATATCATGGAGTGAAATTCTTGTTGGATATGTGGAAATTTTTGACTCAATTCTCAATTCTTTTTGGTTTACTCTTACTAATGAAGTTTTGTAGACTCTTTGGAAGGAAAAAAATAGAGAGATCTTTCAGCAAGAGAAAAATAAACTTACTGAGTTTAATTTTAAACTCACTCATTTTAATATCATGTCACAGGTCTCCCTATTCCTAAACATACCAAAGAGAAGATTCATGATCTTGATGCAAGAAGGAAGCTTGTTGATACATAAAGATGAAGTATAGGCTGCTAGGTATGTTGTAGAGAACCAAAGCCTCCTAGCTCCAATAGAAGTTGATGAACTGAACACTATGTTGAGCAGCACCAAAATTGGCTCACCAGACCAAGGGAATGACGAAAGCCTAGCTGGAACACAAGAATATCTGCAAGACAACTCATGGGTCCCAAGGGGCAATGACACCTAGAATGATGGGTGGGAGTAGTAGCATTAGCAGAACTTTAATGTTTTTGTAATATGATGTAATGACTCTGAAAGAAGATAATACATATTCTGAATAGGATATATAGATAGAATTATAAGGTCAATCCCCCAATTTTGTAACTGTATATTTTATGGGGGTTGTGCTATGTAGATACTTGATCCAAAATGTTAACTTTTATGTTATTACTGAACTATCTTAATAGAAAAAAATAAAGAAAGGGATATCTACTACATTAGTAGAACTCTAGTCTCTTATGAAAAAACTATTCTATTATAGAGAAGGCTTGCCTCACAGTGGTATTTGCTTCACAAAAACTGTGACACTACATGTTGGGTCATACTACACGCCTCATTGCAAAGATTGATCCTCTAAAATATTTGCTCAGTAAAGCTACCCTCACATGTAGACTAGCCAAATGGGTCATGCTTCTTAGTGAATTTGATATTGAGTATGTAGAAAGAAAAGCCATCAAGGGGCAAGCAATTGCAGATCAATTGGCGGAAGCACCTCTAGTAGATCATCAACCATTGAACATCAAATTTCTAGATGAGTCCATATTACTTCTCACGCATCGATCCTAGACTATGTTCTTTGATGGTTCATTTACCCAACAAGGATCAGGTGTCGGGATACTGTTCATCACACCTCAAAGGTACTCTTTACCAAAAGCATACAAGATTTTATTTCCTTGTACAAACAACATCGCCAAGTATGAAGCCTTGATCAATGGTATGAAGATCGCCCTTGAGTGGCGAGTAGATGAGCTCAATGTCCTTGGAGATTCACAATTAGTCATCAATCAAGTAAATGATATCTATAAGACAAAAGATAACAAGATGGTGCCTTATAAACAGCTGGTTGATGACCTCAGAAAATATTTTTCTCACATCACATTTCCACAGGTTCCAAGGGTAGACAATAAAGTGGCTGATGTAATGGCTACTCTTGCTTCCATGCTACAGATGCCAGAAAATGACTTTCGACATGAATTCCTAGCGGAGACATTACGCTACCTAGCCTATGATTCCCCTGAGTCTCGAATGATCTATTCTATCATTGGACATGATTCATCCTTCTATCATCATATTTATTCCTACCTTCATGACCAGATTGTTCCAGAGACCTACACCCAGAATGAGAAACATCACTTAATCCAGAGTGCTTCACGATTTGTCATCATAGCTAATGACTTGTATAGGCGACGTCTAGATGGTACCCTTCTTAGGTGTTTAGAACTCGATGAGTCCAAGCATGTTTTAGTAGAGGTGCATGAAGGCATCTATGGGTCTCACTCAAATGGCCTGACACTGGCCTGTAAACTTATTAGAGTTTGTTATTATTGGCCAAATATGGAAAAAGAAGCTACACAATTTGCTAAGTCTTGCAAACAACGTCAACTGCATGGAAATCTGATTCATGCTCCAACCAAGGAGCTCATTCCCTTCATTACTTTCTAAACATTTCATCAATGGGCCTTTGATTTTGTGGGTCATATTTATCCCTTGTCGTCAAATGGACATAAGTTCATCATCACATCTACAAACTATTTCACCAAGTGGGTGGAGGCAGTCCCTCTTACCATGGCCAATGGAAAATCTGTAGCAATGTTCATTCTCAACTACATCATCTGCAGATATGGTGTACCCTCAGCAATAATCACTGATAATGGGGGGCAGTTCAAAGTAAGGATTTGACAGAGCTATGCTCTAAGTTTAAAATCACTCAGCACTAGTCTTCCATCTATTATCCTCAGGGTAATGGATAGGTGGAAGCATCAAACAAGACAATCCTTAAAATCTTGCATCGCACAGTTCACAAATCTGGATGAGATTGGTACCTCTAGATCAATCTAGCTCTCTGGGCATACAAGAAAAGCATAAGAACACCAATAGGGGCTATGCACTATGCTTTGGTTTATCGAGCAGATGTTGTGTTACCAATTGAGGTTGAGATTCCTTCTATACGAGTCTCTCTAAAGGGCCTCATTACTAACTATGATAACAAAATATCTCGGCTAAAAGAGCTAGAACTACTTGATGAACATTGGCAAGTGGCATTCGATCACCTTAGAGCATATCAGAAAAGGATGTCCAAGAGCTATAACAAGAAGGTTCAACCAAGGGACTTCCAAGTGGGTGACCTCATTCTAAGGGAAAACCCTAAGAATCAACAACATCGGGTCCAGAAAGGAAAATTTGAACCAAATTGGCTTGGTCTATATGTTGTCACTGCAATATTTGGGTCTAGAACCTATCAAATCTCTACTACTAAAGGGGAGAAACTCAAGGAGCTGATCAACGCCCTTCATCTGAAACGGTTCTACAACTGAGACATCTTCAGTATGCTCATGTACATAGTAAAGTCCTAAAAAATTCTAAAAAATCAGAAAATGTCCTGAAAAAATGATCATCTTAGTGAAAACCTAGCAATAGGCGCTTTTATGTATCTCCAAAAAAATTATATATTCCAAAAATACAAAAAAATTAGAAATTAAAAAATACAAAAAAATTAAAAATTAAAAAAGAGAAAAAAAAGAAAAAGTGTCATTGATGAAAACCTGGCAAACAGGTGTCATGGTAGCAAAAAAAGAATTTCTACCAAGAAGGTGAAAACCTGGTAAATAGGCACCTCTTGTTCCACATTGCTATATCTATCACAGCACCACTTGGCTTTATACATTTGCTTTCCTGCTTTGCTGCTTTCCTATTTTCCTACTTGCATTTTCTTTTCCACATGCTCTTAGTTCCCGTCAAGACACCAACTTACATGGGTTGAAACTGGTTATACTCTCGGGGAAACCTTGATAGTCTAGCGAGCACGTTCCTATTACTCTTCACATCAGTCACCAGTGGTTCTCACTGCGTCTGCCTGCTGATGTCTAGCTATTGCTATGATCTTTCAACTTGAGAATCTTTCTCATGTCAGTCACCAGTGGTTCTCACTACGTCTGCCTTCTGTTGTCAAACTGAGGATATTTCTTGCACATATGTTTGTATATCGACATCAATCTGTTGGAATTGGAGTTGTACTCAATGCTCTATCTATTGATACTTAGTCTTGATGATCCTTTGCTTTAGTTTGTACATAGCTTTCAGTCACTTTCATGACACTTTGGTTCCTTTGCGAACCCTACTGACTTGACACTAATTCAGCGCCATATGCCTACGAGCAACCAAATCTAGTTTGTCCTCACAACATACGTCACGTCAATCACCACTCCTAGGGGCATGGGTCCTCAATTTTGATCACATCTAGAGTCAGTAATCTTGTCACTTCTCAAGGATAGTTATCTAGTGACACAACTGGTGTTTCTCAACACCCCAATTAAAATAGTGTTTCTCAACACTATCTTTGGACACATCTATGTTTTTCAACACACATCAGATATCACAACGTAAACATCTATCGATGACAATAAAACACAATGCACTCACAAGCACAACAATGTTTTTCAACACCCCTATACCTATACACATCCGAAAACATTCAAATTGGTTGAGCTATGATTGAATATTTCTTTGTATGTTGCATGTTATCATGGATTTCGTTGATATTTTCTTTGTCTACTGCTTGTTGGTGTGGCTCTGATGATCTGGCAATGTCAAATAACCAGGGTGTATGTGATAAGAGCTTCTACATTAAGGTGGAAAATCCTCACATCCCTCGATCCTCTTTATTTGTACGCCAAGGTGAGGTCAGAACTATCTCCTTGACTGTTAATGCTCTGTTTGTTTATGCATGATCGCACTCATGGTTATCTTGGCTTTGAATGCCTTGATACTGGTGTACTCTTGTAATATCAATTGGAAACAATGTTCAGGTCATCTTGGCTTTTGTGCCCTGATGCTTACATTCATTTCCCATATCTTATCCGATGAAAGTCATATTCATATTCTTATGGTTACAGTGGCACCAGTAAGGATTGTATCGACTCTGATGTTCCAAAAATTCTCTATGATGACAACTTTCTGATGGGTCTCACAACCATGTCCTAGGGATTGCATCTAGCATAGGATTTCATTTTCATTCTAGACTTGCATTATGGCAGCAATTCGATGCTCACTTCATTGCGTTCTCCTGGATTTGTACATTGAGGAGTTCTTCTTCAGCGTCCTGGCTTTATCACAACTACACAAGTGTTTGATCCTCACTCTTGATTCTTCACATGTTCTCTTGGTTAGTATCTGTCACACATCTGGACACCCTGCATGAGATGTTAGTACCACATACATTAAATTCACAAATGCATTATCATATACACATTGCATTTCCATATCTCTATCCACAAGCACATTCACAAAGATCATCTGCATACATCTATATTTACATCTACATATACATGTGCATCACATACATGTGCATTTCATACATCTACATATATTCAAAACATGTTCATTCATTTGTATACATTTCTAATCATCTAAGCATCTAAACATATAGGAAACATCTCATAAATAACAATGTGACAAATGTAATGATACCAAAAGACAAGCTCATATATATATATATA
>MU223247.1:311288-339901 GCA_018584345.1 Thuja plicata
AAGGCAATAGGTCGGTTTTAGTGGGTTCTCTATGCTTTTCATGTTTTTACTAACCCCATGATGCTAATATAATGATCTATTGAGTGTTTGTGTTGCTTCTGACAGGTACCCATTTACACACGCACAGGTATCAAGGTTCTCAACATTTTTCTTGTTACATCATCCTCTGTTTAGATACCACCAGCTCCTCTGATAGAATTAACAGTCTCCTTAAGTCTTGTACTATATTGTATTATGTTCTCTCCTTCCTTCATCCTCATAGAGTCAAATTTTACTCTCAAGATTTTTTCTTTAGCCTTTTGAACATGTTTATCTCCACCATAAGTCAAAATAAGCTTTATCCCACATTTTTTTCAAAGTTGTACAGCCATCAAGCTCATCATATTCATGGTCGATAAGTGCAGAAGCAATCTCAATCATGACTTGTGTGTGTTCCTCTTTCTGTCTTTTCTCACTAATAGTCATAGGTGCAGTAGTTGGTGCTACATATTCATTATCAAGAAAATGAAGTCCATACACTCCTACTCCAGACAGATGAAACCTCATTCTACTTTTCCATGTAGAGAAAATATCCCTATTCAGATTTGGTGCTTCCATGTTATACATCTTTAGATATTGACTCAAGTCCTTTTAAACTTAACACTTCAGAGTAACTTAGCTCTGACACCAATTTTTGGTCCCACTAAGAGGGGTGGGTGAATCAAACAAATCAAAACTTAAACACTTAAAATTGAACTCACTGATTCACTCGGTAATATTGAATATAGTAAATAACCAATTCACCAAATAACTCATTAACATAAGCAATAATACATCTCATATATGTAAATCAATCATTCAAACTTAGCAACATTAGATTTAACTTGGTTGACACCTGATTTAACCATGTAGGCATAATATTTAATGAGGAAACCCAATTTGGAAAAAACCTCTGTGGGAATTATGACCCACAATAAAAATGTACCCTTCTGAAGTATGATCGGTTAAGAACTTATCATGTTAAAGATTACAAACATATTTGTTAAATGTGACCCTGTTAGGGGATTTACCTCAGATCTATTAAGCTCTTAACCCTATTAGGAGTGACCTTTTTAGAGGTCTTTAAACACTGTTTTGGAATGTCACCTAAGTCTAGGTTTTACAAATAGGACTGTTAAATCCACTCGGTTAATAGATTTCTTTGTTACAAATATTAATAAGCAGCAGTAAACTTTGTTCTATAAATATAGCAACTACTGTTGCTTGTGTCAGATCCTTTATGCTCAATTGAATACTGGCATCACATACTCCATTTATCTATTTCTCAAACTGTAGATTCTTTAATATCTTTTTCTCTGTTTTACTCGGCAAATGTTGTTCTTCAGTTTCTTTTTTCTTCTCTATTCAATTCGCCAGCCTCTTTCTTACTTTGTGTATTACTCATCCATTATATAGAAATAATTTTTCCTCTTAATCTCCTTAATTTGATTTTCCTTTGTGTTCCCTCAGTCACTTGATCATCTTCTTCATATTTCATAGCTCGGTAAACCATCTCACTTTTACCTCAGAACTTGTACTTTTTCTTGAAACTTACATAATTTTTTTTAACCGCTTGATCTTCGCCTTTGATATTCTCATTAAATTTTCCTATTTGTAGATCTTTCAACAAACTTCATTTAATTCATTTCCTCTTCTAGCTCATCATCGCTTCACATTAAATTTGATCTTATCATCATTTATTATTAGTATATTGTACTCGATAAAACTTGTTTTGCAACTCGGTAACTGACTTCTTTCACTACTCGGTGTCTAACTAAACTTTGGTGCTCAATGCTCGGTAACTATAACCGACTCACATAATATTATACTGAATAACTCAGTCTAGCTAGGTAAAGTAACTCTTTCAGTCATAAATTAATTCATTATAGTTCCCAACTTGATCAATCAAATGTACCAATTTGATAACATCAAATATATAGTAGAAAACAACTATATCATCATTAATTTATCATTTTATGATCTGTATTTGTCACCCATTTAACTTCTCCTCTTAAGATATAGTAACATAATAAAAATCAATTAATCAATTGCTTGATATCAATGACAAAACAATAACTGATGTAACTATTTATACAATCACGATACTCGGTATCACCCGGTCTTCACCATCTCCATCAGATATTCATCAATTAATCAACAATAGTAAGAAAAACAAAAATGGGAAGATAGTAGAAAAAGGACATAGTAGAAAGGAGTATAAAAGAAACAAATGAGTAATGGTTTAAGGAGGAGATTTGCACTTTATGCAAACATTTTTGTATAAGTTTTGATTTCTACATGTTTTCATTAATGAAAAAGGAGGAGATTGTTTGAAGGTGCCATTGATGGAGGAGAATTTTTCGTCATGCCATTTTGCTGCCATTGATTTCAACACACTTATGTTGACTTATCTAGTTATGACTCTCAAATATTTAGTGATACACTCGAGACAATTTTGTCTGCATATCTCTGCATGAATAGATTTTGAGATAAGGTTGTGACAACATGTTCTAGTACATATATTTATTCTATATTCAAGAGCTCATGAGTTTTGGTGCTTTGGACAAATTACATTTTTGGTTTGGTAACTCGGTTTACGAGTTGCTCTATTTCTCTGTAACAAATCAGGTTATTAGTATGTGCACTCTTCCTGGCATTGATTCTTTAGGTCCTATAAATTTGGGAAGAGGTTAAGGAAGGATTGAAACATATAATCACAAGTTGATATCATTATTGGTATGATTTTGACCAACATATGGAAGTGAGCATGAGATTTAATCTAGATGTAACATGCAGTTAATTAACCTAGCCGACTACTTAATGCATGGGTTTGGCCAACATTATATATGTTTGAATTCAGTATATATATGTCAGCTGTATTTCTTTTTGGCATAGAAGAGACAAATATGTGAACTTGAAAATGAATATCAGTATTATGTAGCAAAAACTTAAGTGAATCAATGAGGAAAAAATTAAGTGTGTCAAGTCGGTGTTCTAAGCTTCAAAGGAATTTTTTGTGTATGTTGGTTGTATATCCAATTTGTAGTATGCCCAGTAAAATTTTGAGGTTCCCAGTCATTCCTATGCTCAAAATTTGAAATTCATGTCTGAAAATTGCTTAAATATCTCCGCAAATGGTGTTTTTAACCATAAACCTAGTGAAAAATGTCAAAAACCCTAATTCCTAGGTTTGTTTATGTTCCAAAATGGAAAAAAGCCCTAAAATCTCAGTCGAGTTTCTATTTTCAAGTTACTTTTTTGTAACTTAAGTTCTGAGAATAAAGCATGTGCTTATTATGTTAGTCGCTTAGTCTCATGAAGTGAAAAGAATATTCCATTATGTCTAGAGACTTGGCGAAAGCCTTTGTCATGTTAACTCCTAATAAAAAGAATATGCCTCAGCTGATATGGAGACTTAACGTAGACTGCTCATCTCAAGTCAAATCTAACGGTGGTCAGGAAGTCTCTGAATAAACCCTGCAGTTTAAAAATCATCTAGCGACACTGAGTTTCTATAGTCGCTAGGTGTCCTGATCAAACCTGAGTTAGATGTCAGTTTCAGTGTTAGTGTTTTCTCCTAGTTGTGAAAGAAATCAAGGGTTATGTTAAGAATCATGAGACTTGGAAACAACCACAGGATGAAAAGAGATCCAACGGCAGTCACGAGGTCGTTGTAAAAATTTGAAAAGTCAAAAGTTATCCGACGATCAAGAGAAAAAAAAGGATAAGTTGAGACACGTGTTCATAAGTCACACTATCTCTAATGAAAATGCAAATTAAAAAATACACCTGGCAACTTGGAGATAGTAGTCGCAACGTCTCGTGAAAAATTAGGTTTTGCTTGGAAGATCTGGGGACTTGGCGCCGACTGTTATATGCAAAAAAGGGAAGATCAACAGTAGTCGGGTTATCTCCAGATGAAAATAATAAAGGTAAAAATATACAGTGATAAAGAGACAAAGATTTTTTTCATGTGGTCTCCACATAAACCACGAGTTAAAATATTTGTTTGGTGACAAAGAGATATAACAGTCGCCAAGTCTTTGGAAATGAACCAAGGTTAAAGATCAGTTAGTAAATGGTTTAGTCGCGGTGTCTCCAAAATAACATGAGTTAAGAGATTTCATCAAGCGTCAAGGAGATAACCATTGATCTGGAGATTGATCCAATGACAGTCGCTAAGTCTTGGTATGAAACCATAATTAAAGAGAACATTCAGTGACAAAGAGATTACACAGTCGTGAGGTTGCTAGAAGTAGAACCAGAGTTAAAGTGAAGACTTTTCTTTGGCGCCATGGTGGATAGTTTCCAGCCAATAGATTTTTAGAGATTTATGCCAGATGGAAAAAGTGGCGGAGTTGTGTTTAATGATAGGCAATCAGATTTGATTTTTATCTCTTTTCAAATTTTATAAGGTTTAAAAAGGAAAATTGCACTCATTGATAATTGATTGCATGTCAGTTTGAAATGCCACGGCTAGAAACAAAATTGATGTCACAGTATGTAAACTAATGGTGGAAGTGATTGAATTGTAAGTTTGCAAGTTTCAAAGAGATGGTTGCATTGATTTCTTAGATAAGAGTAAGCATATCTGTTGTCATCTTATTTTACCAGCTTCCAAGTTTTTAGAGCTAAGAGTTTTATAAGAGAATAGTATTTTCCAAGAAGAGTGGAGTTTTCCAACAGTGTGTTTTGAAAGAAGTGATTTCTTGGTTCAGAATTCAAAAGGCATTGTGATTGGTTGTGTTTTCAATGCTCAAAAGTTCAATTCACAGAGTAATTGACAACTTGTGGTGAGGGTTTGTAGGAGATTTGTTTCAATATCAGTAATATAAATTGGAACAGAACAAGATGAGTTAGACAATGAGTGTAGCTTCCACCAGTGGAAGAAGTGGTGATGCTGATGATGCCATGAAAGGGAAGCACAATTGTTTTGAAGAATTCATCTCCCTATTGCCAGGATCAAGCCAAAATAGAAAGGTAAGTGTTGATACTCTCATAGATGTTTTTCACTTCATTAGGGATGCTAAAACTCCAGGATCTTTTGGTTATTCCATGTTCAATTACTTCTATAATAATAGTGATGAAGACGTGCCTATTTTGAATCCATGGACATGTGGACTAGCCAAATTAATAGTCCATGACATCTTTGTAGATGTTGATTTTATCATAGAAATGGCCAATAGGTATGATACCCTAACCAAAACAATAAAAAGGGATGACAGGAAAGCTCTAGTAGCCCTAGACAGAAAATCATTCATGAAAGAATTCAATGTATACCATCCCATGGCCAAAGAGATAAACTTGAAGAGTTTAGAGAATAGGTATATGAGAGAGTGTGGCATTGCTTCCAAATTTATTCAGGAACATCATGTTCCAAGGAGAATGAAGAATTATACAGCACCCATCCCAGGGACTGCCCCATATTACTACAAAGACCTCAACTTCTACATGAAGTATATATCCTATGCATTGTGCAGAGTGTTGGGAAAGGATGGAGGACCTAAGAGAATCACCTCAGATATCCTTATGATGGTCCTAGATATGCAGAGCCCTCATACTAGTACCAATTATGATTATATTCATTATATAATAGATCAAATGCATCAAGGATTTATTGATATCCAGATGAAGAAAGACAATCCCAGATTCATGCATTACTCCATTTTAATGCATTTAATTTTATACTACAACTTTCCTATTATGAACTGCCAGTATTTGAGGCCTCAGAGGTTTCACCAAAACTAGGCCAACCCCATTCAGTTTTGGCTAAGAGTGTGGAAATACACCTCAAGGGAACATGAATTTTGTGCCTTTGAAAATTGGATAATATATCCAATACTTAAATGTCTAGGTGTAAACAAGACAAGGCTACCAGTGAAGGTGCTACAACTACTCAGGTTGTGCCAGTATGTTGATAAGTGGCCAGGAGATCACAACTGGGGTGACTTATACTATGAGAAGAATTTCACAATGATTAGGGTGTATGGTTGCACTCGCCCACCCCATGTTCTACCATTCCATGCGCCACCCAGGATTGCAGCAATGGAATTTGTCAGAGATTTAATTTTGACAGACAAGGAACACCTCATTCCTCACATGAAGGGTACATTTACCCCAAGACAGTTTAGGATCTATAATTTTACAATTGGTAAAAGGGAATTAGATCCAGTAAATAATTGGATGAGACACTACAGAATGAATGTGGCCCTCTACAGATATATTGACATAGAAGGCTTCATTTTGAGTGCCAAGAAGTTGTTGACACCCACCATTCCATATACAAAGGATCATGAGGAATGCATGGAAGAAGACCTCATAAGAAATATACTGGAGGATGAGGAGGTTGATAAAGGGGCTGAGAAATTTAATGAATTGATGGACTTGGAGCAGAAAGTAAAGAGGAAGGGCATTTCTTTTGGGGGTTTCTTCCTAGACTTTCCATATTTAAAGAGGATTGATGCCATGATTGAGTCTCATACTTTGTTATGCAACCAATTTGAAGATGCACTTGTAGTGCCAGAGAAGGGCTACAAAGGGAACTCATCATCAGAGCATGATGAGGACAGTGATGAAGAGTACTCAGTACCTAGCTCCCCTTCAGTGAATCGGGCATTTGTTGAAGAACAAGCGACTAAGGGTGAGAACATAATTGACCTAAAAGAGGTCCCAAAAACTGAGGTCACCAATGAGCCCCCACCAAAAAGACAAAGAGTTGAAATAGGGGAACCATCACAAAAGAAAGAGAAGAAGAAAGACAAAATTGGTGCTCTTATTACTGGTAACAAAGCCTATGACCATCAATTAAGGAAGAAAATAAGAGCAGGAAAGAAGCTACAAAAAGATGAAGAAGAGGAAATAGAGTTACCTCTTATGACATGTACTGATGAAAGATTGATATATCAAGATCAATTTCTAAAGGATGATAATTTCATCAAAACAAAAGAGTTCAAAGAGTTCCTCATTTGGAACAAACAACAATAGGTTAGTACACAATTGTAGTTGGAAGGTGGTGATCCAGTAACCAGTGAGGCTCTACAAACATTGCAGGATTATGATCCTGAATCAGAGAAAATCACACCAGAGGAGGCAAGAAAACTGGTAAAAGCCAGTGGGATGTTATTAGTAGAAGGGTGGGATTTGGCCTCTGCTTTAATTATAGATAAAATTAGGAAGCAACCTGATGTAAATTTTCATCAGAGACACAGATTGGGGAAATGATCAGAGGATTTGGATACAATCCAAAATCCCAAGCCTTAGCAATGTGGAGTTTAGCTCCAAAAGATCAGAAGCCATCCCTAATAAATATTCAAGAGAAAATGGAAGGAAACAAGATTATTTGGTCTGTCCAGAATACATGAGACTTAGATATTTCCCATGTGCTCACCCTTTTTTCTCAATTGAATGAGGCCAAAGTTGTCCAAATGTCTGAAAAATTCAAGAAACTCACTAGCGAAACTAGTGATGTAATCAAGGACAGGGAGTTGGATTTGATCAAGATCAAAGCACAAGAGAAGCTAATTGTAGAGTTAACACAAAAAATACTTGATATGCCAGAAGCTTCCCCTATAGAACCAAAAGAGGTGCAAGATGTTGAGATCTAAACAGAGGAAATAGAGCATACTGTAGCAAAAACAGGGCAAGAGGTTAAGGAGCACAATAATGTTGTAGTGGGTGCTTTAACATTAACAGAAATTTTGTAGCATAGGGTAGACACAATAAAGGATAAAATTGATGTAGTATATGGAGCTTATGGAAAGTTTCCAGGCATGCAAGTAGAGGTGAACAATTTTGTCTCAATTTTGAACCCTTATTATACAACTTGGTATGGGAGAACAACATTGTTTGAAAGGTTTCCATCTTTGCAACCACTTAGGTCAGACCTACCAGAGATAGTAACCCAAGTTGGGGTGGAGATAGAGAAAATAGGAGCCACCTTGTCCTTTTTCAAAGGAAAGGCTAATCAAATAGAGGCAAGATTGAACATGTTTGGACCAAGCTATAACAGATTTGTGCCTCTAATCAAATCAGAGGACAATCAGATCAAGCCACTAGGTGTATGGGGCTTAGAATTCAAAACTATACTACCTAGTAAAGAGGTATATGTTTTTGACAAGGGAGAGATAGATATGGAAAGATATAATAAAATTCTAGATGAAGCATTTAAAGCAGAAATAGATTTTAATAAGTTCATCACAGATATCAAGAGTATCACTGATGCCAAGTGGGAAAGATAGAAGACCCAGTTGGAGAATATATAGAGCTTCGAATGGTTGAAAGAAGAAGATGTTATAGCATGGGACATATTAACAAAGCCCAAGAAGAAAAATCTTGTCACTATTGACATGGACATCATGGATGAAGAATAGGAGGACACATGGCACCTGCTCTTTGAGCACATGAAGGTTAGCTATCATAAAGACTAGTGTAAGTTAGCCTGTATTGGCGGTCACTAGATCTCATTGCAAATATCATATGCTATCCTGAACATATACAGACAAAGGTGCCAAAGATCATAAGAAGACAAGGAGAAAATCATATCTTATTCTCCATTTTTGTCCATCCACCGCTTGCTTCTTTCCTATCTTTTGTCTTTTCTATATTTTAGGGTTAGGTCTTAAATCCATCCAAAGCTTGTAGCATCCTTACTTCTTAAGGATTCCAAAATGGTTTTAGCCTATAAATATAAATTATTGTAACATTTTGAAGGGATGATGAAATATAATTACAAGGCAGACTACTAGAATTTGTCTGAGCCTCTGTACTTTTTTGTCTATCTGAATGTATTTGAATCATTAAGACATTAATATAATATATTTCAATCTTTGTTTTACATCTTAGTTGTCTCTTTTCATTTATGTTATAGTTCTTGTATGTTTATTTGTAAGGCACTTAGACATACTGATCACAAGGTGGTTGTGCAGTCATTTGTGAGCTCCTTCAAGGAAGGATTAATTATTTCAAATGACCCCAGAGAACTTAGCATTAATTTAAGGTTTTGATGACAGAGTTATAGAACTAGAGGATAATACGTAAGGCATTTTATCTTTGTTTCAAGTATTTTATTAATCGCCTTATTGTGGATTTATACGAAGATATTGACCCTGTAGCTCATAGGATCAGGCACTGGTTTGTAGTTTTGCATGTAATTGTTCAATCATCCAGCATTTAAGAACAATCATTCAATTACATTACACTTATAAAAGAGCATACATTCATAAGAAATTGTACTCGCAGATTATATAATTCAAGTCTATTGATTCCTTTAAGATAGAATCAAATAGATAATCCCTCCTAAAAAGTTCATAAGAACTATAAAAGGAAGAAGGATGAGAATCCTTATTGCATTACTATTTGTTGTTGTCAAAATACTAGTTTCTCTCATTAAGCTCTGTATCAGGTTATTCATAGTCATTTTCATAGTTATCTACTTATTGATACAGTAAAAGGAATTTTAGCAAGTTAGTAAGAAGATATAATCCACTTTAAAGATATTGTCAATCAGTAATCATTCATAGGTAATACTTGCCCGAGTCAATGGATCTCAAAAAAGGAGGAGGTAATAGTTTCCCCAAATATTATCAAAACCCTCATCAATTAGGTCTTTCTCTTGCTTGAATCAGTTATTTCAATATTGGGAGTCATAGAGTTAAAACAAAAATTCAAGCATTTTGAGGTTTGGCAAGAAAAATCCGTAGCAATGTATATGAAAGATGAAATTGTATCAGTTCATTTAGTTTACAAATCATTCTTTGGGCAGTGAGCCCTTTAGTAGAAAACCTTTACTTTTGGGCAGTGAGTTGTGTAATGAAAACTTGTAATATTATATAACTAGTTATACAATATTGAGAGATGACCCTCTCCGTGGTTTTTCCCATTTGGGTTTCCATGAAAAAAATTTGGTGTTTAATTTTGCTTATGGTATTTTTGTTTCAAATAATTACTTTGATTATGAATGTTAATAATATTGTGTGATTCATTAAGAAATTCAAATTTAAAGTTTTAGGGAATACCAATTCACACCCCCCCCCCTCCCATCTTAGTATTATGGTCGTTCAACACAAGGGTCCTCTAGTAGCAAACAACACTAAAAAAGCACTGGGGAACACATGCAAACACACTCTAATCTACAGATGTAGAAGTTGGTGCTACCCTCACAAGTCATCCATCGGTAGATTTTCATCCTCCCAATCTTGATTATATGGGAAGGGAGGCTGAGATTGCAATAGAATAGTTGTGATGGAAACCCCAGGAGCCTTTCTAGCCATGAGATCCAAGGATGAAGTAGCCTCAAAATTTTCATCTGACAAATCCATTGAGGCAAATGAGAGGGATCATGTAAATATTTTCATTAACATTAGAATGTACTGTAACAATTCAAAAATGAAAGCCTCATAGATTTTTGGGGACCGATGTTTATGAGTTGATGAAGAAGACACCTCGCTGACCTCTGTGAAAGGGGTGTAAATAAACTTAAGAGAAATTAGAGCTTGCTCCACTATGAGGACCATGATGAAAATTGGATCTGCCAAAGTAGATTTGTGACAACAAAACTATGAGATAATGCCCTGCTCAAATTTCCTCTTAAAAGGTGGAGGTGAGGTCTTTTGTTCAATTGTAGAAACATTTAGGACATCAAGGAAGCTAGTGTAGCAATCATGAGATGGGGCAAGTGCGGTTTGGGGAAATCACTGTGATAGATACCACCTGGGTGTGTAACATATTCACTAACATGGGAAATGGCGGGACATTAGGCAAAGTGTTGATCAATGATAGCTCCTATGATGGAGATATGAATACTTGGACCCACTTAGCGCAAGGCCTAATAGTCACTCCCAATGAAAGGGGAAGCAAGATAGGTGATGTTTTAGGGATGAAATATGGCATAGGTACAACAAAGGAAAGATAATATTTGGGAATGGAATTAGAAGCATTAGACAAGGGGTCATAAGACACACTCTCCACTCTCACAATGGCCTCACATGTCAGGGTCCTCTCTCATTGATGGTGTTTACACTTAGATGCAAGATAGTTTTGACATGGATGAAGAATAGGCTAAGAAGACTAAGAGGGTGCAACATCATCTTACTTCATTGGATAAATCATTTATATGATTTATAGCAAAGAAGATGGCTCCATTGGTGGAGTAGGAGGTGGTGCTAACATAGGCACTATCGGCTCAGTCATGGGTGCCCTCCCTCTTTTCACTTTGTGGATGGTGGGAAGAATATAGAAGATACCATCAGAGGTTGAGGGGTAGGTTTCAAGTGAGATAGTGTAATTTTGGGAGACCTCTTATCCTTGTCATAGATGGCAAGGTGAAGTATATCTGTGATGATGGGAACCGGGAAGGGAAGAGACACTTTGGATTTTGGCAGGATGGGTACCTTTCTCTTGTCCACACTAGGTGCAACTACATGAACCAAAGACACTTTTAGTGTACGCCTCCTCTTTTGTGATTTGTGATTCCCAAGCTTTCCAAAGGCGGGGGTTAGTAGCAATAGTTTACAATGATATAAACCCAAATACACAAAGCTACCAATAACGAATAACTTGAAATGTAACCAATAAAATGTACAAGAAAAGAAAGGAAAACAAATGAATGGAAACCCCAAAGTTCTTGAAGCTTCTATTGTCTCTCTCTACTCCTAAAATTTTGTTTTTGATGCTCAGTATTGGTGTGGGAAGCGTCTATGACTTGAGAAGCGTCAAGAATTTGATACTTGAAATGGGTGTGTGTGATCGCAAGATGGCTTGAATGCTAGAACCAAACTAATGGAGTAATGGCGTATGAGAGCTTGAAATCCTGGATCTATGATCATAAGAAGGCATGAATGCTACAACCAATCTGACATAGTAATGGCACACAAAACCTTGAAATCCTAGATCTATGATTGCTAGAAGGCTTGAATGCTAGAACCAATCTGACATAGTAATGGCACACAAAAGCTCAAAATCCTAGATCCTTCAAATGGTTATGAATGGTTTATTATATATGAATTGAGGATGAAATGAACGGTTGAGATCAATCCCAGAGATAGGGAGATGAACGGTTGAGATCAAAGGGAACTGGAGAAGCCATCAATAAACTCCACCTCTTCAATTGGTAAAGAGGAGATGGAGTTTGGTTGACTGGAGAGCTAATTGTGAGTTACCTTTTAGAACTGAAGAGGTGGGTGGAGTAACCCATGTGATCTGATTGGAGTTATCTCTTTGAAGATAAATGAATATTTAATTAATGTTTACAACATGTGAGATAATTGAATTCTTTTTTATTTAGAATTTCTTTATTTGATGAAATTAAATTAATATAATTGGAAAAATTTAATTAGTAAGTTTAAATATTTCAATTTAAACTATAGGAAATTGAACTTAATTAATTAAGTAATGGTTATTAATCAATTAAAGTTAATTAATTAAATAAAATTAATTATTTAATTAATTTTGGGAATTTGATTAGATGATTTGGGGAATGAATTTAGAGGAAAATAGATGATTAATTAATGATTAAAAATCCATTAATTAATAGATGAAAATTAGTATTTTTAATGTAAAGTCGCAAGCTTGTCCATTTTTGTGTGTCTACATTTGCCCCTCTTTGATGCGATGTGACTTGTCGCAGTGTGTCAAAAATTCTTTGATTTAGATCTTGCCCCAGCTTGCCCCAGCGATAGTAGGTGTATTGATGCCCCCTCAACAAATTTGAGCAAAAATTTGTGACATGAGCGTTAATTTGTTGAAACTGCAATTTTTGAATCTGGGTAGCTGACTGATTTGAAAATGCCTTATATTGCCTCTGATATTGATTGTCAAAGTTTTCGGGGACCGGGAATAAAAATCAGGCCTCTTAGAGAAATTAGGGTTTTTGGAAACCCCTATGAGTAGCCAGGGGAGTCATTCATTTGTCACATTGCCTTCTTGGAGCTCTTGAAATCTTGGTGAGTTTGTCTTTAGTTTTCTCTGCTTTTTTCTCCTATTTTTGTGCGATGGTAGGCCTTCCTAGAGTCACACACATATCTGACCGATCGAGTCCAGACATATCAGAGGCCAACTGGTGCAGGACGTCCGGTGATTTTTATCTCTTTGTGTGTCATTAATGCATTTATTTCTTTCTTTTAAAAATTGTTATTTTCTAATTTTTTGCATAAGGTGTCGCAATCGTCTGCAGTTTTGCCACAGTTGTGGTTTGAATGTCATAATTGCCAGTTTAGTTTCACAATTGATAAGAGTTTTGCATTTCCTTGTTTGCATGCTACAATTGCATTTTAGTTATCGCAATTGATTGTTGTGTTTCACAATTGCATAACAGTACCGCATATGTAGGTTTTATTACCGCAATTGCTACTTTGTAACTATTTACCTAGTTTCCTTGTCTCATATATGCTTATTCTAGTGTCTATCACTTCTATCTATGACTGATACTGATGTATTTTTGAATTTTTTTTTTGTGTAGTTCGCTGGGAGGATTCTGCATTGTCGAGAGTCTAGACCGGTGGGTCTTGTATACAGGTTTTGGCTATCGGAGGATGAGAGGTTAGTTCTTATGGCCTTAGGTTTATACTAGATCTGTTACATGCCAGAGATCATGACCAATAGGGGTCTGATCTTGGCTCTCATAGAGCGATGGAATTCTGAGACATGCACTTTCTGGTTACCCACTGGAGAGTGTATTATTACTTTGGAGGATGTGCACCGCATCCTTTAGCTTCTGATCCAGGGTGCACTTGTTGAGTATGTTACCCAACCTGGTATTATTGCTTTTACTAAGCTATCTGGATTGCCCCAAGATCAACTTGGTTTATCAAGTGCTTATGATATTCCATTGTCCCGATTTGGCTTGGGCCTTGGTAGGTCGTCCACCTTACTAGGTAGTTTGATATGTGGCATCTTATGCCCTGATTGACACCATCATGGATTTTATGTCAGCTTTGGTTCTATTTTGTAGAATATGGTCCGTGATCATACTGTTCATGCATGGGGGCCATGTATGCTAGTGCATATGCACTTTCATATGTTTTACACGGCTTACCTTAATGGTAAGTCACTCGGCCATGGTGCTACCCTGTTGTAGATATGGGTATGGGAGCACATTGTTGTATGTCATCTTGTTGGTATGCGTGATCTACCTGCAGATAGGCCATATGTTTTCATGTATGATGGAGCCATCATCCAGACCCACATGGATCATCTGTTGTATTGGCGTCAGCAGTTAGACATTATGCCCTATTTCATTTAGAGACCATATAGAGAGTGTCTTATGTGGGATGGAGAGGATATCCATCTTCCTTTTTGCTGCTAGCAGAGATACCTGATTGGTCATGTCACTCACCATGTTCATAGGATTGATTTTCACAATACCAACAAGGTGTTATGACAGTTCAAAGAACAGCAGGATGTGTCTGACACATATGCCTATTTTTCTTGTAGGTCAAGGGATGATGTGGTCTGGGGTGGTGTCGTTTCATTAGATTCTGCATGGAATGAGTTTGTAGGCTTACTTCCTATGGCGTGGACATGGTGATCTGTTATTGTAGATGCGGGTATGGTTGTTTTATGCATTTGTGTTCAATTCCTTTCTTCACTTTTAGTCTATCTGGCTTATGATACTTGTTGCTTATCTGATGTGGTATTGATATTGAATTTGATATTTTGTAGGCACCACTCCTCAGTATGATGCTCATTGGGCACAGACCCAGCTAGTTGCACTTACAAATGTCTCTCATCCCATTGTGAGGACTCTCATGAGGAGGCATTGTCAGGTATAACAAGGCAGGGGAGGTTGAGATGGAGGGAGGGATGGTGACCGTGATAGAGGTAGGGTTGGAGGTTGGGATGGAGGTAGGGTTGGTGGTCAAGATGGCGGATGAGATAGAGGTAGAGATGGAGGACGGGGGAGGGGAGATGATCTTGGTCCTGGGGGTGCTGGTGGTGGAGTTCGGATGGGGGGTGGGTGTAGTGGTGGTAGGACCAGTGCTTAGAGAGTTGGGTTGAGTGTTGTATTAGAGGATGATGAGGTAATGGAGGAGGAGGCACTTTAGTTAGTGTGGAGATTACATTGGTGTAATGGTGTTGTTTTGGCTTCAAGGGTGGAGGAGAGGGTGGTTGTAGAGGATGTAGATATTGAGATAGGGGATATAGATGTTGAGGCCTTGGATGTTGAGAGTGCAGGCATGAGCTCATCTACTAGTATCGGAAGTACTAGCAGCA
Organism: Thuja plicata; assembly: GCA_018584345.1. Taxonomy (NCBI): domain Eukaryota; kingdom Viridiplantae; phylum Streptophyta; class Pinopsida; order Cupressales; family Cupressaceae; genus Thuja; species Thuja plicata. The sequence continues at coordinate 326,514 of MU223247.1, forward strand.
GTACTGGGGAGAGTTCGGAGAGTGATTCTTGCGTGGTGAGGGGGAGGGGAGATGAGGGATTGGGTGATAGAGCAGAAGAGGGTGACATGGATGTGTCCATGGGAGGGATGGACATAGATCCTTCTGATCTAGAGAGACTTACATAGTAGAATTTTGATTTATAGACCAAAATTTCCTCCTCTAATGCACGTGCCACTGCTTTGGAGGCTAGAGTGATAGTAGTGAGGCCAGGATGGGTGCGGTAGAGGCAAGAGTTACAGCAGCCGAGGCTAGGACAGCTGCGGCAGAGGCTAGAGAGAGACAGGCTCGAGCTGAGGTCCAATCTTTTATTGACAGTGTATAGGATGCTTATCACTGGGATGTATTGGACCTATATTATACATTTGGGTGTGATTCTCAGAGAGAGATTGAGTACTGGAGGTGCCACTATGAGGGTGCAGTTCCTGCTGAGCAGAGAATTCCCAGTTATACAGCCTCTCCGAGATCCAATAGGGCTCAGAGATCATAGAGTAGTGATGTTGGAGCTCGTAGTTCATCATAGAGACCTTCTACTGATATGCCACCCCCTCATCCACCTGGCAGTGAGGGTGGGGGTAGCACATGCTGATTTTGATATCTCTCCTCTTTTGTATCATGTACCATTTTTGTAGTGATGTTCATTTGATATACTCTGAGTCTTATCCATTTTTTTATCCTGACACACTGATATTTATTGATATATATGTTGATTACCTTCCTTTGTTTAGTTTTGTGACCATTCATTGTACTCAGATATTTTGATTGATATGAGATGCAGCTAGTGATTTGATATGATGTGCATTGGTTTACTTGTTATATGTATGATTTTCTACATGATTTGGTTTAGGTGATGAAAATGTATATGCAATATGATTCTATTATGCAGACTCGTAGATGGATGATTTACTTTTCCTATGATACTCACATGTTTATGTAGGATGGTGGAAATGAAATGCATGTTTATATGAGATTCTTATGGATGCATGTGTTTTTATGATTTATCATGTATGCAACTGTAGATACCTAAAAATGGTTGGAGCATCCTGGTCTACATATTTTAACATTGTTTGCTTTACAATCAAAATGTTGTTTTGTGACCTAATAATTCCTCTATGTCACGTATATGATCTTTATTGTATAGCGACATTGTGTCTTTCATCAATGATTGAATATTGCAAAATCGTTCAATTATTTACTAACAATTCTACTTTCGCTATCAAATCGATCATTTCCCAAATCATTTCAAAACCTTCCTAAACCATCCCAAACCTTCCTAAACTAATCCTATTCAGTCCTAAACCATTCCAAATCTTCCTAAATCAGTTCAAAACCTTCCTATTCTATTCCTAATCATTTACAGAATTGTCTGGACTCGTTTATGACCATTCTGGGGCATTGTCCAAGTTCATCGATGCCTAATGAACCCAATTTCAAACCAATAAAACAAACCCTAATTCCAATTCAATCAATCTTTTCATCATTATAGGAGCATTTTCCAAGATCATCGATGCTTCATATCCTTTCAATCAACCATTTGATAATGTTGTCCAAGATCATCGGTGTTATCGCTATCAATCTATCAAATTCAATTCAATAGTGTTGTTCATTATTGTCAATACTATATCTGATTATCATTTTGGGAACATTGTCAAAGATCATCGATGTTTCCCCATTTCAATTTCAATCTTACAACACCATCAAAGTTCATTGGCACTTTTTAATCATTTCCAATCATCATTATTCGGGTGCATTGTCAAAGTTCATCGATGCCTCGTGATTTCCTAAACTATTCTGGAACCCTTAGAATTAACCCTAATCCTTATCAATATTATCAAAATCCTTCCAATTCGACATCAATGTCTTCAATTTGACCTGTTTCCCACTAATTTCCCCTTTTGGATGAATAACCCATAATTTATCCTAAGTTCTAATCGAATAAATAAATAAACTTTATTTATTCCCCATTTCCCTAAGTCTCCAATAATTAATTAATTTCTATTAATTAATTAGCTAATTTCTATTTATGAGGTTTTTATAATTTCATAAATCTAATTGATTTTAAGGAATATTTGAGAATATGGGATTATTGATTTGATTGATGATTCATAATCTCACCTACATATCATATCCCTTAAATAAGGATTCTCGTCCCTATTAAGGTGCTTCACAAATATTCTCAAATATTTGCAATATCTCCTCAATATCTCTCCCCCATTTCATGCTTCCAAACATCCTACCAACCAAAATCTTGGTTGGTGCATTGATTTTATGCAATCTCACCTAAATCTGTCTCATTTTCTATAAATTGAAGACATTTCTCTCATTCAAGGTTAGACCACTATCTTCTAGTATTCTCATTTGAAAATTGTATGCTTTCAAAGAGACTTTGTGCAATCTTGTTATTGTCAAAGAGCCAACATTAATCTGACTATGAAGAAGAAAGAAGGACATGGGAGCTTCATCTAAAGGGGGTTCTTAGAGTTTTATGCTTTACTTTTGTGAATCCTTGTTATAGATGGCTTTTATGATAGATTAGTTAGGTTAGCATGTTATTTAGGGTTTGTGGTCCCCTAGATATACTAAATAGGCCTTTTTATAGTCTTTCATTTGGTGAACTTGACGTGAACAACCTTAGTGATTAATTTTCTTGTGTTTTTGTGTCCTTTTCAGGTGCTGGAAGAGAGTTGCGCAGGTGGTCATAGAAGCTGCGCAGGTGGTCACTGTACCTACGCAGGTGGTCATAGAAGCTGCATAGGTGGTACCTAGACCTATGTAGGTGGATTCTTAGCTACGCAGTTGGTCAAATGGGAGGCATTTTTAGGGTTTAGGGTTGTTCTTTGAGGGTTTAGGAAGCCACTCTACATTTAGGGCTTCCTCCTCTACTTTTTTCTATTTTCATGATTAAAATGAACCCTAATCTATCCCAATGAACCCTAAGTGTGGTAAATGAACCCTTATAAGGAAAATGAACCTCACATTTTCATTTTCAAGACTTAAAATGAACATGAAAATTTATATTTGGGTTCCTAAAATGAATCTAATCTAGTCTAGGGTTGCATGATATCAAACTTATTCAAACCCTACGCAACTTTCAAACTAGCCTAACTAGGGGTGGAAGGGAAGTTTTTTATGCAAATTCAAGTTATTCAAGTTGTCAAAAGACCTAAAATGAACATGCAAACCTGATTTTGGGACTTAAAATGAACTCTAGCATAGTTTAGGATCAAGTGCAGTTTTGAGTCTTCAAGGTGATCCTAGACTATTTCTATGCACATGCAAGCTAGTTAGTGTTTCAATATATTTTCAAAATATTTACAAATTAACTTAAATATCATGGTTAATGAACCCTAGCTGTGATTTTTATGTTATTGCATGCTTATATGTTGAAAATCTCTATTTTTTGTAAGTTTCTGGGCCATTTTTAGACTTTTGATCAATTGCTACGCAGGTGGTCACTGTACCTGCACAGGTGGTTAGAAGCTGCGCAGGTGGGAGCCTGTTCCTACATAGGTGGTTTCTCTGAAGCTGTGTAGGTGGTCACTATTCCTATACAGGTGGTAAGAATGATGTTTTTGAATGTTGTTTTTGGGTTTCCGCATCTCTATACCTGCTTCTGCACTTAGATTACTTGATCTTGGTGTTACTTATGAGGTTGTGCAGCATTATGGAAATAGTGGGATGAAGACTAAATACTAAAACCACTAATGATTTCAAATGCAGGACATTTTGTAGAAGACATTTTGTTTTCCCAAACTCTTGTGTTTGCCTTTTGTAGTTAGAAAACACTTCACTTTGGTGCTTGAAATGAACCTTTTGCTTTCATGTGTCTAATGTGTTTTCTAGATTGTAAAACCCTAAGAATGAAATGAGTGTATCCTCTCCCCTCGCCTTCGTGGATCTTGGGTGCAAGAGAAACTCATATCATTCTTATAGAGTGGCCATCTCCCAAGTGCTTTAGTAGAGCCAGTGAGAGTGGATGCCCAACCGGTGACAGGCTAAAGCCAAGCCCATCCAACCGGGATATAAATATGCCATTGTGATTAATCTCTCAATGGATGATTTTTGAATGCATTATACCAGGAATAAGATCTCCCTCAGTACCCTTGTGGTTCATTAAAACCTACATAATGTAACTTTCGTAGGCTAGGAGGCCTCCATGACGGAGTTAATATGTTGCATGCATAATCACCTGAATGGATGCCCTTATTAAATACCATGTTTTAGTATCCAAAAACCTTCTATCTATTGGCGTGGAAGGTTGGAGACCAACTAAGATGCCCCACACTTTCACGGCTATTAGTCGAGACAACAATCCCTTGGGAAGTGATGTCCCTTGGGATTTGAAGCTTGGAGTGCCTAAAAAGTGAGTGCACATGTAAGGAGGAGCCCATGCCTCCAAGCTTCTAGGTTGTCCACTATTAGTAAGTGTGAATGAACTTTAGTTCAAGTGGGGATTCAACAGATATTGTCCTTGCCAGCCTTAGGAAGTGGTGTGTTTGTTCATTTTAAAATAGCCATTCTGAATGATGTGTCTTGTGTGGGTGTTCAAAACTTAATCAAAATGAAGACATCTTAAAAAAAATCTCCTTAACAACACTTTTTCCAAATCAATCTTTCAAACAATCAAATGGGTCACAATACATTGTCTTTTGAGTAAACATATGGAACTTTTAACCTTTCACTTGGAGCCCTTGGGCATGCTTGATAACCTTCATATTGTATAGTCATGACCTAAATTTCCTTGCATTTTTCATATCAAAAACCCCTTGCATTATAGACCTCATTTTCAATCCTCATTATAGTCCCTTTTTGCAAAATTCCTAAACATAGCCTTATTGCATACATAGCACATTCCTAGATCCTCCTTAAAACACTTTGCAAACAATCCTAGGAAGTATCCAAATCATGGAACCTCTCTTTATGATGTTGAAAATACAATCTTGACTTGATCCCCCTTTTGCCAAATTTCAAACCCTTTTATCAATTTGGTCTCATTCCACCTTGTCATGATGGATTTGACCTAAGCCTTTTTTATCAAACCACTCCTTTATTCCAAAATCCTACCTTTCAAGTCAAGATCCTTATTCAACTTCATAAGGTTATGCTCCTAGACTTGCCTCCTTTCCAAGGATTAATTGTTAAAGTCCAAAAATCCAAAAACACAGTTGCATTAACCTTAGCTTGCATTTACATAATCCTTAGATTGCATTTGCATAAGTCTCTTGCATTTTCCCAAAGTTGCATTTCAAACTTGCATTCCCAAAAATTTCAAAAATTCCAAATTTTTTTTGCATTTTTCATATCGAAATCATGCCAATTTTTACAAGGTCTCAAGCATCCAAGGGGCAACAAGATCCTCCTTTACCAATGTTTACACAACAACCAGAATCACAATTACCCTTTGATCCAAGGCAAGGTATTGGTTATCATGATCAAACTGACCTAGTCAACATGCAACAATTGGAAAGAGTGCATCAAACCTTTAATGACCCAAGACATGTCACCTGCCCTCAAGAGCCTACTTCAAACAATAAACTATGCAACATGGGGTATCCATCCAATGCTTCCCCAAACTTTGGCACTATTCAGTGGGGACCTCCCCCAAAATTTGACCCAATATTTTTACCTATGCCACCTGGCCAAGGTAGTGTTCCTCCTACACCTGAGGAGGAATGCCAATGACTTTCTCAAATCAATCAAGTCCAACCTAATCATTTGCAACAGCAACCTATACCAAACATGAATTGTGGATCTTACCAACCTCCTCCACCACCACCAGATAATCAAGATCAAGGCAATGCCTCAAGTCCCTCTTCATATTCAGGTGACTCACATGGGACATTCGCTTCCTTCAAGGATTTACCTATAGAGTAAATTGATGAGGCCATTAAGAACAAGAAAATTCAAAAGACATTAACATACATTATGACTCGAGATCCACAACGGTATATCAAAGCGATTCGGAAGACAAATCCTCAACTACTTCTGGAATATCAAACTCCCCCACCATCTACTTTGGAAGAGAACCAAGCCCTAATGGTGCGGGATAGAGAAAATTGAGAACAACCATTCGATGAGTCAGCTATGGAGCTAACACAAAAATGACAGTGAAATGATTTAACTGTCAATATTCCTCTAAGGGAAAAATATATACCATTGGATAATCCTTTGTTTGAAGAAGAAGCACTCCCTCCTCTCGAGATGATGGATGCTACATGAATCCCTAAGAAAGGTCCTAAAAGAACATGGAGGATTGATTTAAAGAATCATTTACCAAAAGGATCAAATGAGACATTCACATTTCCTTGGGGCATGCTAGATATACCCCCTTCCAAGGAAACACAACCAACTAGTCCTCCTTTGGTAGAACATACTACATTTATTGGAAGCACCTCAAATGCAACAATGTCTCAAGGACTATTTAATGAACAACCATGGATACCCACTTTTGATGTACCTAATGCAACTACTACAACTATATCAAATCCATTACAAGATCAAAAGAAAAAGAGCCTTGTGGATATTACGCCAATTCCACCTAAGGTGACACAACTAGCACAACAAGTGCAACAAGCCCAAGCGTCTCAACAAGTAGCACCTATGGATGTGATGCAACCAGTACAACCCCAATTTGTAGCCCAAGTTAACATGATGTCTCAGGGACAACTAGGAAAAGATAAGACTACAAATCTTGATGGCATACTTGGACCACTTGGATTTCAATAAGCTAATAACATGCAACAATCGGCAATGCCGATGGGTCAAGAATCTCATCCTATTGTACAACATGTGAAAGGTTCAAAGGTGCAACAAGTGCACCCATAACAACAACAACATACCCAGCAATATGTACAGCAGTAGCAACATGCTCTCCAATAGCAATATGTACAGCAATAGCAGCGTGCTTTGCAATAGCAGTATATACAGCAACAACAACATGCTTTACAATAACAATATGCTCAGCAACAAAGACAACAACATGCCCAGCATGTTCAACAACAACCACAACAACATGTTCAACAATCATATGGTCAGTAGCGACAACCACATGTCGCACAACAACAAAATGTGTCACAACAATAGCAACCGGGGGCGCAAATTCAACATCAACAATATGCACCCCAATATCAACATCAAGTTTCCCAACAGTATTATATGACACAAGGTCAGCAATACAATCCTCCACCAATAAATCAACAACATGTGGAAGATCACCAACAATATGCTCGACAACATGTGGCATCAATCCATGATATATCATCTAAATCATTAGACTCAGATCGAGCCTCAGAATACAGTCAACATTCAAGGGCTTCTAAACTGACACATCATTCTGATAAACACAAAAAGGCAGTGAAGCCTTCACAGAATGAAGAAATCCTTCAACAAATCCAGTGCTTGTAGAAGCAACTGAATGATATGCAATTCAAGGACACCAAGAAACTCTACACAAAATGAGACCTGTGTCCTAATCTGTTCATTCCAAGCATTTACATGCCTCCTTTCCCCAGGAATTTTGATGTGCCCAAATTCAAGAAATACAAAGGGAAAGGCAATCCAATTGATCACATTCAAGAATTTTATACGTCTTGCATTGAGGTTAATCATGATGACACATACCTTATGAGACTCTTCCCTCGAAGACTTGGGGGTCAAGCAATGGAGTGGTACTCTAAACTACCTGGCAATATAAGATCTTGGAAAGAACTAGCCGACAAATTCATCTCTCATTTTGCATTCAATATATCAAGTGAGGTTATGCTGACTGACCTATGCACGACCAAACAAAAGGTTGGAGAATCCTTCATGACCTTCCTATTGCGATGGAGGAATTTGGTGAGTCAATGTCCTTTTGATGTTCTAGAAGAACAAAAAAAATTATTATTTATCCAAAATCTGGTACCTGAGATGATGTATGAGCTCAAGATTAAATGACCATGTACAATTCAAAAGCTCATGAAAAAGGGAATCAACATTGAAGATGCTCTTATTGAAAAGGGGGTATTAAACATTAACAAGGATAATCAAACCGCGAGTACTTCCAGTGAAAAGCCAAAATTTTGGTCTCAAAATAAAAATGTCACAAATGACAGCGTTGTTGACGCATGGACATTTAATGTGACATAGCAGAAAGTGATTCTCAAAGGATCCACTGCTACCAATATGACAAAAATGACTCAAGCATCACCTCCAACGCCAGCTCCAACACAACCTCAAGCACAAACAAATAATAATACGTAACAAAATCTACAGCATCGACCGCCAAGGAATAGAGATGGACCACAATGACAGTTCACACCATTGGGTGAACCGCTCCATTTGGTCCTGCAATAGTTATTGCAAAACAATTACATTCAATTACCCGAGATCCGTGATCCTCCAGCCGTAAAACCCTCTTGGTGGGACGATAACAAATACCATGATTATCATCGAACAAAGGGACACAGAACCAATTCCTTCTTCCAATTAAAACACAAGGTCCAAGACCTTATTGATGAAGGTGTGATTGAAGTTGAACCCATGGCAGGATCTTCCAACATTGACCATACTATCTTCACAAACCCCTTGGTTGATCATGACAAAGGAAATGCCTCTACGTCAAATTCAAATTCCAAGAACAATGTCAATTATACCTGTATTGGCCATGACTATACCATCAACTATTTCTCTGAGGCTGACTCACGTGCGTCCACTCTGGCCTTCTAGGATAAAGATAGTAACCCTCAATGCGCAATTGCTACCCATCATACCAAGATTACTGTGTCTGGCACACCATCCAAACCCAAGGTATCTTCATATTACAACCTTGTTGACTAGTTGGGTAAAACCCCTGCCTTAATATCAATCCTTGATTTGTTGTGCATATCCCCTTAGCACAAGGAAGTCCTTGACAAAGCTTTGAAAGAGTCCACTGTTCCAACCGATATTGACACTAACCAGTTTCAAGCCATGATGGGGCACTTCTCTGCATCCCAACATGTCATGTTTTCCAAAGATGATGTTCTGCATGACCGGCTTGGCCACAATGACCCTCTCCATCTAGAAGTTTTTGTCTATAACGCCAAAGTCTAACAAGTCATGATAGACGGTGGAGCAGGACTTAACATTTTCACTTTGAAGGTCATTCTTGATCTTGGTTATAATTAGAGTGACATTGATCCTTCCATGAGAATCACAATAAAGGCCTATGATGATGTTGAACCTCCCTCCAAGGGAGTCATCATCCTTCCCATCAAAATTGGCCCGGTTATTGAAAACACATTGCTGCAGGTCCTGGATCTTGACTTGCCCTATAACATGATCTTAGGATGCCCATGGATCCATGCCATGAAGGCGGTTCCCTCAACATACCATCAATGCCTGAATTTCTTTCATCGGGGAGTTGAAATCACCGTCCCTGGTGATCCTAACCCTTTCCAATTTTGTGCCAACCTGAGAGAAGGGCTCACACAATAGGTGCCTACCAATAGTGAAGCCACTTCATCCAATTCTGCAAAATATGATGTAGCCACCCTTGAAAGAATGATCAAAGGAAAGCTAAAGATTATAGATAAAGGGTGTGGAGAGTATACCATGGCACAAGCTTTTTATATTGGGAAGCTTCCTCTCTCCCTGAAGTCTTATGGAAAACCAAATTTATTGCAAGCACAACCACCCAAGACTACCATGAAGGTTATACCTTCACCTACATTCACTCTATGGGGAGGTTTGAATGAAGTGCATGTTTATGAAAATGCATCCAACTAGATTTTTCAAGATCAACAGATACAAGAAAAGGAGCCCATTGAGATTCCCGTTGAAAGATACGGGCCCGGGTTCACACTCATGCAGAAAAAAGGATATGATGGCCATAGTGGCCTCAGAATACATAAACAAGGAATTTTTGAACCAATCGCTACAAAATTACACCCCCTTCATCTGGGCATTGGATTCAAACCATTAAAAATTGGCTCTTCGAATGCCAAAATGGCCTCATGTGACAATGTAGAGGTTTCAAATGATGAAAAGGCATCTGAGGATCCCCCTTCTGAATACACTACTGATTCAAATGAATGGGAATGGAACACCTATACTTCCAGTCCTTATGAGCTTGATTTTTTCTTCCCTAACCCTGCAGACCTTCCTTTGGTAGACAAACAGGTTAACACCATCCCCACTCCTCTCACAACCAATCTTGATCCCTGGTCTAGAATTTTCTGGGATCCCAGTCTTGAACCTTTAGTGCGTGAACTCTCTAACTCTGAAGACACTAATATCTATATCTTTTTCATTACCTCAGGCCCTGAAAACATCTTTGCCACTAATAATGACATCCCCCTAGTCTACCCTGAGCTTATTGATTGGGATGAGCAAGGACCACTAAGCTTGGATTGCTTTGAGAACGACGAAGCAATAGTGGAATTCTTTGAGTTCTGAGAGGGCATATTATCTAGCGACCACAAAAGAGGATTCTCCATTGACCTTATTGATACTGCATATCTTGGGGAGTCAACTCCATCTTCTAGTCACAAAATTGAAAATGATAAAATCAAAAAAGAAAAAAGAAAAAGAATAGGTCCTCTTGTGAAAACTGAAAGGCGCCAGTTGACCATGAAAAAATAAAAACAAAGGACATATCTGAGGGTGAAAACCTCTCTGAGGTGCCCAAAGATGGAAGATTGGACATACCCCCTCCAAAGGAGAAGTCAACATTCCTCATTGAAATGACCAGGGAGATTAACTTGGGAACACCAAACAACCCCAAGATCATACATTTTGCAGCATCACTCTCACCAGAAGAGAAAGGTGAGTTAATCAGATTCTTCCTTGAGAGCCAGATCAATTTTGCCTGGTCATATGCTGACATGCCTGGCCTGGATCCCGAGTTAGTTCTTCACCACCTCCCTCTGAAGCCAGGTGTGAAGCCAATAAAATAGAAGCTGAGAAAAATGCATCCCCAAATAGCTTTACTGGTAAAAGCAGAATTTAAGAAGTTATTGGATGCAGGATTTATCAGACCTATTGATTACACAAACTGGATATCCAATCTAGTTCCTATTAGCAAGCACACTGGGGGCATATAAATATGCACTAATTTCCATGATTTAAATAAGGCATGCCCTAAAGATTATTTCCCTCTGCCCAACATCAACATGATTGTCGACATGACTGCATGCTACGAGATGTTGTCACTGATGGATGGCTTCTCTGGTTACAACCAAATTTGGATTTCTCCCAAGGACCAAGCTAAGATAGCTTTCACTTGTCCTTGGGGAACCTATTGCTCGAATGTCATGCCCTTCGGCCTAAAGAATGCCAGAGAAACTTATCAATGGGCAATGACCACAATTTTCCATGACTTTATGCACATCTTAATGGAAGACTATGTTGACGACCTCCTCTGTAAATCTACAACCAAGAAAGATCATTTGAGTATTCTAGCCAGAATCTTTGACAGAATGAAAGGGTATAAGCTCCACTTGAACCCCAAAAAGTGTGTTTTTGGATTTGTTCTTGGCAAACTCTTCGGCTATATCATTTCTCAATTAGGTATCAAGGTGGATCCTGCAAAGGTGCAAGCCATTTTAGAGATGCCTCCACCAAAAATGCTAAGGAAGTTGAGAAGTCTACAAGGCAAATTACAGTCTATCCATCAATTTATTGCACAACTAGCAGATAAATGCCAGTCATTTCAAAACCTACTGCATAAGGGTGTAACTTTCCATTGGAATGAAAAATGTGAGCACTCATTCCAATAGCTGAAAGATTATCTATTGCATCCACCAATCTTGATGCCTCCCATCCCAGGGAAGCCATTTCTCTTATACATTTCTACCACAGAAACTGCATTTGGTGCTCTTCTTGCACAGCACGATGAACAAGGAAGAAAAAGAGCTATTTATTACATCAGTAGAACTTTGGTTGGATATGAACTAAACTACTCACTCATTGAACGAGCCTATCTTGCTATGGTTTTTGCCACACAGAAGTTAAGACATTACATGCTACACCAAAAAACCATGCTCGTGTCATGGATTGATCCATTAAAGTATCTCTTAGGCAAAGCCGCTCTCACGGGTCACCTAGCCAAATGAGTTATGCTACTGAGTGAGTTTGACATAGAATATGTAGATAGAAAAGCAATAAAAGGCCAGGTGATAGCGGATCAGCTCACGGAGGCACCAGTTCCTGATGATCACCCGTTACTTTTAGAATTCCCAGATGAGTCCATTATTGCCTTCACTGAATCTAATGAGTGGCAACTCTACTTTGATGGCTCACATACTAGGCATGGATCGGGGGTAGGCATCATGTTTGTCACCCCACAAGGCGATGTCATTCCAAAATCTTACAGAATCACATTTGCATGTACCAACAATAGCTCTGAATATGAAGCACTGGTCACTAGAATAAAACTTGCTATTCAATGGAAAATTCAGCACCTCAAGGTGTATGGTGATTCTCAATTGGTCATCCGATAGGTCATTGATGACTATGAAACTAAGGATGAAAAGATGCCTCTCTCTCCAGTTTCCATAGCTTTCCAAAGGCGAGGGTTAGTAGCAAAGGTTTCACAAATGAATGCAAATCAAGTATATAGTATCTACTAAATGAATAACAGAAATGTGAGCAATAAAATGTACAAGCAAGAGAAAGGAAGACAAATAAATGCAAACCCCGCGATGCTTGAAGCTTCTATTGTTTCTCTCTACTCCTTCCAAAACGATGTTCTTGATGCTCAGTATTGGCGGGGCAGCGTCTATGACTTGAGAAGCGTCGAGAATTTGATAATTGAAATGTGTGTGTGTGTGGTTGCAAGATGGCTTGAATGCTAGAACCAAACTGATGGAGTAATGGCGCACGAGAGCTTGAAATCCTGGACCCTTCAAATGGTTATGAAGGGTTTATTATATAGGATTTGGTGATGATATGAACAGTTGAGATCAATCCCAGAGATAGGGAGATGAATGATTGAGATCAAAAGGAACTGGAGAGGTCCTCAGTAAACTCCACCTCTTCATATGGTAAAGAGGAGATGGAGTTTGGTTAACTGAAGAGCTAATTATGAGTCACCTTTTTGAACTGAAGAGGTGGGTGAAGTTACCCATGTGGACTGGAGAGATGGGTGGAGTAACCCATGTGATCTGATTAGAGTTATCTCTTTGAAGATAAATGAATATTTAATTCATTTATTTAATAATTGTTTTCAACATGTGAGATAGTTGAATTCTTTTTGATTAAGAATTGCTTTATTTGATGAAAATAAATTAATTTAATTGAAATTAATTTAATTGGAAGAATTTAATTAGTGAGTTTAAATATTTGAATTTAAACTATAGGAAATTGAGTTTAATTAATCAATTAATGGTAATTAATCAATTAAAGCTATT
>MU223247.1:361042-374494 GCA_018584345.1 Thuja plicata
AAGGACATGGGAGCTTCATCTAAAGGGGGTTCTTAGAGTTTTATGCTTTACTTTTGTGAATCCTTGTTTTAGATGGCTTTTATGATAGATTAGTTAGGTTAGCATGTTATTTAGGGTTTGTGGTCCCTAGATATGCTAAATAGGCCTTTTTCTAGTCTTACAGCAACTACTATGTTTTTTCATTTTTTTTTATGCACTTAAATGGAATGGATGCAATCTATTATGCACAAAATATCTGAGTAATGCATGTGTTAATTAGAAGGAAGTTAGTTTGGATAGATGTTCTCTAGGATTGATCTAATAGATATGGAATGATAGAAAAGAATTTTGCTTTTTTGATAGATATGAATTGATAGAAAGGATGAGTGTCCCAAGTTGCTGCCCCTGTTTCCAATATTTGTCATCATTGCATATTTTTTATTTTTTGAAATTCCAAAGAGCATCCAATGCATCCATATCACATACCATCTAGATACCGCCATGACCTCTTGATAAGCAGAAGGAGTAGAGAGATTGAATAGAAAGAGAACTTAGTGCACCCAAATATTGACCATCTGTGTTCATCTATGTTCCCTGTTTGAAAAGAAAGAGAGCCAAAAGCACCTAGATATTGACCATCTGGATACCGCTTTTCCCTGTAAAAAAAATTGAAAAAAGGAAACCAAGATAGAACTCCTATGCACCCAGAGTCCATCTAGATAACACCGTGAGCTCTTGATTCTGTAAAGAAAAGACCAAAGAAAACAAGATAGAACTCCTACGCCCCTAGAGTCCATCCGGATAACATCATGAGCTCTTGAGTGCAAAAAAAAAGAAAAGACCATAGAAACCAAGATAGAACTCCAACGCACCCAGAGTCCATCAGAATAGCACCGTGAGCTCTTGATTCTACAAACTAAAAAAGCAGATAAAAGAGAAGGAATGTCCCATTCTTTCCCAGGGTTAAGCTCAGATCACGAAACTGTGTGGCTTCCAGATAAGTAACAACACCTACCGCATTTATCCTAAATCATCATGGCCCTGAAATCGAAGTGAACATTCAACAGACAACAATCAAAGAAAATAAGTAATGATCTATCATAGCTACTCTCCTCGCATGGTGGATCATGGAGTAGCGTAAGAACATAACCCTTCACGTCAGGTTCACCAAAATGTACGCCTCCTCTTTTTTGATTCATGATTCCCAAGCTTTCCAAAGGCGGGGGTTAGTAGCAATGGTTTACAATGATATAAACCCAAATACACAAAGCTACCAATAACGAATAATATGAAACATAACCAATAAAATGTACAAGAAAAGAAAAGAAAATAAATGAATGCAAACCCCAAAGTGCTTGAAGCTTCTATTGTCTCTCTCTACTCCTTCTAAAACATTGTTTTTGATGCTCAGTATTGGTGTGGGAAGTGTCTATGACTTGAGAAGCGTCGATCATTTGATACTTGAAATGGGTGTGTGTGATCACGAGATGTCTTGAATGCTAGAACCAAACTGATGGAGTAATGGCGCACGAGAGCTTGAAATCCTGGATCTATGATCGCAAGAAAGCTTGAATGCTAGAACCAATCTGACATAGTAATGGCGCACAAAACCTTGAGATCCTGGATCTATGATCGCAAGAAGGCTTGAATGCTAGAACCAATCTGACATAGTAATGGCACACAAAAGCTTGAAATCATGAATCCTTCAAATGGTTATGAAGGTTTTATTATATAGGAATTGAGGATGAAATGAACGGTTGACATCAATCCCAAAGATAGGGAGATGAACGGTTGAGATCAAAGAGAACTAGAGAAGCCATCAGTAAACTCCATCTCTTCAATTGGTAAATAGGAGATAGAGTTTGGTTGACAGAAGAGCTAATTGTGATTTACCTTTTAGAACTGAAGAGGTGGGTGGAGTAACCCATGTGATCTGATTGGAGTTATCTTTTTGAAGATAAATGAACATTTAATTCATTTATTTAATTAATGTTTTCAGCATGTGAGATAATTGAATTCTTTTTTGATTTAGAATTGCTTTATTTGATGAAATTAAATTAATTTAATTGGAACAATTTAATTAGTAAGTTTAAATATTTCAATTTAAACTATAGGAAATTGAACTTAATTAATTAAGTAATGGTTATTAATCAATTAAAGTTAATTAATTAAATAAAATTATTTATTTAATTAATTTTGGGAATTTGATTAGATGATTTTGGGAATGAATTTAGAGGAAAATAGATGATTAATTAATGATTAAAAAATTATTAATTAATAGATGAAAATTAGTATTTTAATGTAAAGTTGCAAGTCTGTCCATTTGCGGGTGTCTACAGTTAGAGGCTGCAATACTTGAGATGGGTGAGGAGACTTCCCATGGGACACTCTCTTGGCCTACACCCTTGATGAAGAAGGAACAAAGGAAGAAGAATGTGGTCCTCATGAGATGGTTGAGTAGGAGGGGTAGGGATAGGCACTATAGATTTCAAGTTCAATTCCCCATATTTGTAGTTTTTATAGGTGAGGAATGTTACATCTTATCGAGGATGTAGGGGCCTACTAGAATGTGCCATAAGTGATCAAGAGAAAATCCTCTACATGACACCTCATGGGACCCTAACTTCTGGAAAAAAATAGAGTTCCATATAAGGAGAAAAAAATTTCCCTCCCGAGCCCCATGATAAATAAGAGAGGTCACTATTCAATAGTCCTTAATTCCCATAAATATGTATTTATATTCATATTCATACCCCTAAAGTCAGGTTTTATGACATCTATCAAGTGACAGATTTTAGGGTGTGTAATAGGTTTACAAACTGCATATCACAACTATTTCAAATAGCCAATTGAAAAATAAATATTTCAAAACCTATGGTATTCATTTACAAACAAACCATTCCCCTGTATTAGCCATATGACATAATACATCTTGGCCTATTTTCATAGTCTTAGCACACTATTTAATATTTTTCCAAAGCTCAAACCAAATGGAATTTCTTCAATTTGTTATCTAAGAATTGTATATTTTATCAAAATGGCCTTTTTGTACACTGATATTTCATGTAAAAATCTTGTTAAAACCAAATAAATCGTTCCCTATAGTTAAATTTCTATAAAGAACCCCCACGCAAGTTCTCAACGCCCCAAGAGTCTGTTTGACATTTTTACCTGGCGAGAACAAATTGAAATTTATTCAGATTTGCCATTTGTACAACGTCAAAGTTAGTCAAAGGAGTACTTTTAAAATTTATATTTTTCAATTGTATGGACATCACTTCAAACATATTCATTTTTTTGATTCTCTACATATAAATGTGCTTTCATGACGAATTCCAAAACTTTGTGATCACTTTGATATGTTTGCAAGGCCAAAAGCAAAAGCAATTTATGGAATTTTGTCAAATAAATTTCTAGAAGGAAATTGAAGTACATATTTGACCTATTGGTGGAACACATTCTTGGATTAGGTATCTACATGCTTTCCAAGTATGGTGAACCATGAAGGAACTTTGGCAGGCTTCCCAGACATATTTTGGACGTGACAAACGCAGTTTTGCTACTTTTAGAGGGACTTGATGTTAAAGAAACATCTCTTTGAAAATGAAATATATAAATTACAAGAGGATTGGAAACACCTAATGATTTAAAGAAAATTATTCATTACTTTGATAAAAAAATGTGAAAGACGTTCCAAGGGTAATATTCAAATGAATTCAGAGTAAGGAGATAAATCATTTTTAAATAGTTCAAAATTATTGAAAGGATAAAATGAAAGGTTTATTGAATCGATTTAAAAATCATTATAAAATAAGCCTAATTGAAAAATTGGAAACATGGGAGATTTAATATCTTAATATTAATATTTTTAAAGAAATATATAACTTTCCAAATATGTGAAAGCATGTCCCATTTAGTTACAAATTGCCAATTGATTCTATTCACACAGGGGAGCAAAAAACTATTTTATAATATTCAATCCAAAAGAGGAGATGACATTTTATACAAATTATTTCAGGAATAATTGAAAGCAAAAGCATGAGGTAGTGGGCCCGTCGAATTCAAGGAAGGCAATGCTTATCGCCAAGAATTACATAATCAAAAGACTCTTAAAAAGCTTTTCCGAAATACAATGTCTCTCTGATAAAAGTGAAATTACCCTAGCTAACTCCTTTTGTAAATTTAGGCTTTCCATGGCAATCACAACTTGCCAAAATTAATTTTGTAAAAGTTCTTTCAGCATAGATATGACCAACAATCTTCATTCATCCCGTGAAATCCATAATGTTCAGAACCCGAAGCTCGATGAGAGAAGCATAAGAAGGCTACCCAAATTAGAAATGTGCTATAGATTTGAAAACTAGGTATGAACAAAGGATTAAAGAGAAAATAATGTCTATCCCTATGCATTCTACAAGCTAAAATAGATGTCGAATACTTTAGAAGAGGTGGAATTATTGATAAATTTATTTCCATTTTTCCATCACTAACATTTAATTTCCATCCCATAATATATTGATGATTAAACATGGGATGCTCAAATATTTCAATAATTCTAGAATAGGCATGGTATGAAGCTAATGAAAAGGCTTTGAAAATTTTCCAATGCATATAATGGAGTTTTTGCAATCCTAGTTATTTTCAAGG
Source organism: Thuja plicata (assembly GCA_018584345.1). Taxonomy (NCBI): domain Eukaryota; kingdom Viridiplantae; phylum Streptophyta; class Pinopsida; order Cupressales; family Cupressaceae; genus Thuja; species Thuja plicata. The sequence continues at coordinate 365,669 of MU223247.1, forward strand.
CAACACAAAGGGTGATTGTAAAACCAAACCTTGAAACCCTGCTCTGTATTATTCTTGTCAATGTTCAAATGAAAGAAGGTACCATCTCATGAAGTGCAAAAATCAAGTGCTTTGGTAACTATCAATCAAGTGTAATTACCTTGTACCTACACCCAATCGATTCTCTACGATTAATCGACACAGTGACACAATGAATGACTCAGAAAATACCTTTAAAATAAGTTATGGACATCCACTAAATCAAGAATGGTAAAATTTGTAAGTGTCATTGTTGAATGAATGAATGAAGGAATTTTAATGACGTCCACGAGACCAGCAGCCTAAGGGACCATAGAAGAACCAATTAAACTATTTGTTGAAGTTTCTCCAAGTAGACCCTTCTATTGTGGATGCTCATTAGGAAAGTGGTTGTTTTGTGTAAGTTTTCCTCTTCAAAAACCTCATTCAAATTGTTCACTTGCAAGTTGTCTTCATAATGACTGTGAATGTCATTATGATAAAATGTCTTGATAAAATGCCACTCTGTTTCAACCACCCCTCTGCTGCAGAAATTACAAGTTCTTTCTTCCCACATTTCTTTGGGAACTTTCCATCTACCAGTTTCGCACCGTAAATGGTGAGAGTTGGTCCTCAGTTGAGCAATCGCTCCCTTTGTATGTACTCTTCCTTTCTGGTTACATCTCTCCCTTTGGATAATGTGATGGATATAATCTCTCTCATGGATATAATCTCTCCCTGATGTGATAATGGATATAATATCTCTATTTAACAACAATGCCAAACAAATTTTTTGACAGTAATGCTAAATAATCCTTTCTATCCATAATATACTCCTTAAATTTCCCAATCCATCGGTAATACAATAATTCTGGTGCACATAGTAGATAAATACCTTGTTGTGTATAGATGTATCTTTGAAGTCCATCTCTTTTCTTGCATCAACATAAATGATAATCTGATAATATGTAGGCTGATGCATCCTTCTAGTCATTTTACTGACTAGTAGACAAGGGTCTGACCCCTAGTCTGTTTCTCAAGTATTCAAATGCATCTTTGGGAAGTGGCTTGGTGAAGATATTAGCTAATTGTTCCTTTGATTGCACATACTCAAGTATCACTTCATTTTCTTGAACTTGTTCTCTCAAATAATGATACTTGATAGCAATATGCTTTGTCTTAGCATACATGACTGGATTCTTGGAAATATTTATTGCACTGGTATTATCACAATAGATAATTACTGGTTCAAGAATTTTCATATGCATACCTTCCAGTAACTGTTTGATCCATGCAATATTTGATTAGTTTGCAGTAGCAACAACATACTCTGCTTCTGTCGTAGACTGAGAGATGCATCCTTGCTTCTTACAGATCCATGTGACAAGTTTGTCACCCATAAAGAATGCTCCTCCAGTTGTGCTCTTTCGGTCATCAATGTTTCCAGCCCAATCAGCGTCGGTAAAGACCTTAAGTTCAAATTTGCCTTATCTTCTATACCATAAGCCATATTCCTCGGTATACTTCAGTTAGTTGTCGGTGATAACTGACTGTTACGTTGGTGTGACTTCAATTGTCTTCAGGATCTCCGTTCATTGGGTTACATTGTGCTTTGCTCGTCGGGAAACATTGTGACTTTGCTCATCAATAATGTTGTGCATTTGCTCATCGGGTAACACTATGACTTTTCTCTCGTTGATTTACTCTGGCCGTTGGTGTGCACTCCGTCGGTGTATACAGTCACTTTGTGAATACTTGACCTATATGCATTTCTTATAGCATAGCCTTTGATTCATCAGTTATTTGAAGTCTTTAGCAATATGTCCATGACCATACAGATTATATCAAGTTGACATCAATGACAATACAATAAATTTAAAGATTTAATGTCTTTCATAAACTTTCTTATGTCTCTATGATCATCAACTTAACATCTTCAAACATTCAATCAGTTATAGTTCATCAGGTGGTGGAATCAAGTGTCACAACTATAGGGTAGTAGTTTGTAACGCTCCAACAATAGCTTGCACATCTACAAATTCATGGACAAGTGTGTACCACACAAAAATATCTGTGGTACACACACATCCTGTGCCATCCATGATACATGGATGAGATTCTAAATAAGTGGTGACAAAATATGATAAATGTTAGAGTAATATTCTTTTAGGTTATTAATTAAATCATTTTAATCTAATTACTAAATCACCTATTCACTCTAGTTGCTTAAGCCAACCTTAGGGTTTCCCTTTTAGGGTTTCGTGATTCCTTTTTAAGGAATCACCTCTTTGTATTTTGATAACACATTGAATCATATTGTAATACGTTGTTCATAATAGCATATTGTTTTCATGTGCAAATGATGCCTCTGGCTTTTCGGCCTCCATAGATTTTTCTTGCTTTATGTTCTTTGCTTCTTCCATGTGACAAGGTTATGCATGTAGGTGTTCTTGGGAGATTAGGTTTCTACCTATTCTAACATGGTATCAGAGCCATCTTGCTGCTCTATGTTCATGTTTTGTTGAAGTGTTTCAGAAGCAGGAGGTTCTCTGTAGGATGATATTTTTTGTTTCTTTTTTTGTTTATTAATTAAATCATTTTGATCTAATTACTAACTCACCTATTCACTCTAGTTGCTTAATCCAACCTTAGGGTTTCCCTTTTAGGGTTTCGTGATTCCTTTTTAAGGAATCACCTCTTTGTATTTTCATAACACATTGAATCATATTGTAATACGTTGTTCATAATAGCATATTGTTTTCATGTGCAAATGATGCCTCTGGCTTTTTGGCCTCCATATATTTTTCTTTCTTTCTGTTCTTTGCTTCTTCCATGTGATAGGGTTATGCATGCAGGTGTTCTTGAGAGATTATATTTCTACCTATTCTAACATGTTAGAGTAATAGTCTTTTGGGTTATTAATTAAATCATTTTGATCTAATTACTAACTCACCTATTCACTCTAGTTGCTTAAGCCAACCTTAGGGTCTCCCTTTTAGGGTTTTGTGATTCCTTTTTAAGGAATCGCCTCTTTGTATTTTGATAACACATTGAATCATATTGTAATACGTTGTTCATAATAGCATATTGTTTTCATGTGCAAATGATGCCTCTAGCTTTTTGGCCTCCATAGATTTTTCTTACTTTTTGTTCTTTGTTTTTTCCATGTGACAGGGTTATGCATGCTCTGATACCATGTTAGAATAGGTAGAAACCTAATCTATGATCATCAACTTAACATCTTCAAACATTCAATCAGCTATAGTTCATCAGGTGGTGGAATCAAGTGTCACAACTATAGGGTAGTAGCTTGTAATGCTCCAAAAATAGCTTGCACATCTACAGATTCATGGACAAGTGTGTACCACACAAAAATATCTGTGGTACACACACATCCTGTGCCATCTAGGATACATGGATGAGATTCTAAATAAGTGGTGACAAAATATGATAAATAGTGACATGGCTTTTTATGTCTTAGGCTAAAGTAGGGACATTATGAAATGGAAACCTACAATGAGGTGCAAATTTGTGACATTATAAATATATTTTAGAGTGATCTTTAATGGGATATGTTTTTGATCATCTTATCTACCCACCATATCTATGTATGACCTCCAAGCGATTTCATCTCGTACTCTATAAAAAAATCCCTCTAATTACCCACATTATCTACCCCCTCATAGTGAAGGTATACCTTCTTGTTGTATAATATTGGCTCCATGTGTACCCTCTCCAACCTCCTTGTCGATTGCATGAAAAATGTGCTCCCATGTACACACCTGTAAGAGGGTCACATAACCAATACTACTATCTTGATGATAATATATGGTATGAAACTCCCTATGTAGCTCTACGAGTACTAATTTACCCCATGTCATGGGTCTACCCCTATCGACAACTTCAATCACTTCTTGAATCATCCCCAAATCAATGGATCTCCCTCCTCTATTTGGAAATATAAAACCACTAATCAAAACACATATATAGATCAATTGATCTTCTAGCACCATCGCTAATGCTCAATCCAATGTTAATTGTCCATGACATAGTGGAATGTCTACCCCATCCAACAACCTAATTGTTGACCAATCTACTCTCCTAAGCATAATAATTTGTGCTTTATGCATGGGTAGCCATAAAATATTATAAATATCATCATTAATCACTTTGATATCCTCTGTGGGAATATGGAATGTGCACGTCTCACATCTCCACCGCTTTGTCAATGTCGTAACCATGACCATATTTATATGAATGTGGGGAATCCTCTCTAAATGTTTAAGGCTAATTGAATCTATCTAATCCCTCTCTGCATCTCTAAATTTCTCTCACACCCTCAAAAACAAAAACCTCTCTTAGATTTTCAAAATGTCAACGCTCCACTACATCCACAAGCCATAAGACTAGTCAGTTAGTATCTCTAATAACAGTTATTCCGAGTCCTTGGTCACCTCATTGGAAAATATAATCCCCCCTATAAAACCATGTCCATTTTCCCTCCCCTTCCTTAAGGGAAATAATTCCTACCACTTCTTCATCCGTGAGATGGCATTATCATCATGTCGCAATGTGTTCCCGTTGTGATGGGAATGCATTCCCCGACTCCCCCTTTCCTAACTCACGTTCCTATCCTAAGAGGAATGGCTTCCTACTACCATAGAATGAGCTCATGAGTCCCCTTTTTCTCCCCCAAACCTTCCCCGTACCCAAGAAATAGGAATGCACTCCCTCCACATCAGGGTACAATCCTTCACAGCTCACATTGCATGGGAATGCATTTTGAGACCCAAAAATAAGCAATAAATGCACAAACTTAGATTTTTCAAGCCTACCTTTTGGTCTTGTGCTTGGTATTTTCAAATTCTCGACACCATGTCCACTTGGTTTATGGGTAATCATGCATTAACCATTGTTCTCACACACTCAAGTGCTCTCAAATGGGCTCTAAAGTATTTTCTCTCTCTAATTTCCTTCTTCTCACGATTAAAATGAATAGTATATTCTCAAATTTACTAATATAGGACCTTCCCAAGCCCTCATTTTTACTATATTGATCCCTTTGGGACCGATTTCACCCCATTTCTTTAGATGAACTCTAATTTAAGTGTCATTTTCTCCACTGGATAGCATTTTACACTCTCTTTCTCCATGTCTGTTGGGGCAATATTTATTTTGAGACATTGCTCGGGCCTCCATTTCCCATGTACCCTCTCAAGGGGGCATCAATAACTCATCCATTATTTTTATCTACTCAACTACTTGTTTTCCAAGTCCGCTTGGGGCATTGTATCACTCCCTTTTCTTTGTGTCGCCTATGACTTGTTATCCTTTGCACTAACATTATTCTAGTGCCACTATGAAGAGGGGAAAAATGTAGACACCTAAATTTGATTAATTACATTAATTAAATTTAGTTAGCCTAGTTGCATTTATTAGTAAAATAATTATGCATTGTTTACGTAATTGATCTCATCCCTGAGCTAAATTAATTTAATTAATTAAGTTATAACCCTATTAATTAATTAATGAAAAATCATTGACATGTTAATTTCCATAGTTGGGTTAATACCGCATCAATGACTAGTGAAGAGGTGAAAAGGGATTGTCCCTTGGAAGTTTGGACTAAGATAAACTTTGATAGTGCCTCCAAGGGTAATATCGGGCCTTCTAGTATTATGCTTTTTTCTTGGGAGTGGAGAGGCAATATTCTATATATGGAGGTGAAGAGGATCATGAAATAGACCAATAACATTGCTAAGGCAATGGTAGATCTTCATGTGGCTAATCTTGGTAGAAGATTTGGTGCCACAAAACTTCATCTGGAGGGTGAGTCCCTCATTATTATCAATGTCATTATTAATGGTGGTGCACATGCTTGACACCTATGAAAATTCATCATTGAAATCCAAAATAAATTATCCTCCTTTAAGGAGTTTCGTGTGAGCCACATATAGAGAAATGGTAACGAGGTGTAAGATGCCCTTTCAAAATGGGTATTGACATTTAATGAGGAAGATGATGTACATGAGGAGGATTTTCATAATCCTGCATTAAATGAGTAACGTCAATCATCTATAGCCAATTTACATTTATTTATTGTCCTTTGATGGTTTTGTGTTGATGTGATGAATGTGTGTGTGTTGCTTTATTTGGAGGGTAGATGTCTTTATTTACATTATTATGGTGAGGTGTGTTGTGATTGTGAGTCCATGATGGAAGAAAAATTTACCCTTCTTTCTACTTAGCTTCAAGCTTCTTTCTTTGGAATGGTTAAGTCCCCAATCTTAAAGTGACTCTTCAAGTGTAGTGAAGAGGATCTAGTAAGTGTTGTTTTGGAGAATCTGAAAGAATATTTATTGATGCAAAGCACCAGTATCATTCCAACATGGGAATTTTATCATTTATTATGGATTGGGGGATGGAATTGGTGGAGGCAAAGGCAAAAATCTGGTGGGTGATGTAGTCTTTGGTGGAGAAGTATATTCTCTTTGGGATGGAATCAATGTTGGAGTGGGAAATCCTAGGGGTAGGGTTTGATGTGTGAGAAGGCGTGGGAAATCTAATATTGGTGGAGGCCTGTGATTTGATCTCTTTCATCTATTGTCCTTCGGGTGTGGATAGGAATGAAAGAGGATGAAGGCATTATCTGGATAGGATTTTCTTAATCTCTCTCTTAGGCAATGAGAATTCAAGGCAATTCAAGCGTTGAGGGTGGTGTCCTGTGAAGTGAACATGAAAAAGAAACGATGTTCAAGGATTGAGATGTGATATATTGTGAGTGTGTCTACCTCCATGGAGGGAGGTAATGGGGTGGGTTAAGGATCTATTTGTGGTGGTACCCATATCCAATTTGGTGACCCAATTTTGGCTATAATGTCAAATTTTTAGTGTGTCTTTGCGCCTCCTTGTGTCGTTTGGGTGGTGATGTGGGTTTTGATTTTATTCTCGGGTTGTCATAACCCAAGGATATCAATATAATAGTTGTGGCCCCCATTTTTTTGTTTGGATGCCTTTGTAATGGGGTGATTATTACCTCTACGTTGGGAGGCATGGTATTCTAGTTTTTTAGGTCTATATTTTTCTCTAGGGGTGGTTGCAGATTTGTTGAGGGTAGGGTTTTGGTGGTTTTTTACCCTTTCTAGTGGTGATGGGGTGGTGGTTATTTTTTAATATTTGGCTCTGATGTAATTATGAACTGTAATTTTTTTATATTACTGTTAATAAAATAAACATTATTACTCACAAAAAGATAATAAAAAACCATTGCCCATTTAGTTAATTAATTCCCCTCTTTCTTCTATTAAATAGAACAAATTAAATTAATATGTCTTATTTAATTCATTTTGTCCCTTTCCTTCTTTCTCAAAATTCAATTAATTCAATTAATTCAATTTTGACATATATCTTCTAACCTTAACCATACCTTTAACACTTTCTCTAACCTAACCCACTAACTAACCCTTGATCCCAACCATCCTTGTCCCTTTAACCTCCATGTAACCCCTAACCCACTAACTTATCTACTTTTCAAACCAACCTTATCCTTCCAAACCTCCTCTTAACCAACCCTATCCTAACCTCTCAATACATGTGCACATTCCTATTTTTTGATAAATAAGAAAATAAACCCAATTTTGGGTGGCATTCATCCAAAACTAACAATTGGCCTTCCTTCCACATGTAATCCTTTGAGATGCCACTTGCCATGTTTGGTGACAAGTGTTTAATTTTGAGATCCCCTTACCTTGCATCCCCCCTTACCTTGCATCCAAATCCTATTTAAACCTTCCTTTTTCCTTTACAAATCATCCATTATCATTGCTAGTAACAATATAATTCCAAATTGTCTACTCATCTTAGCATTCACAATTCTATTATTTTGCATCCATTTTCACACATTTAGCTTAATTTCATCATCAAATCCATAGTTTCACCTTCATTCGCATCTATTATCAACATCAATTACATCATTTTGGAGCTTAATTTAAGCACCCTTGGAAGCAAAAAGTGAGCACACATACCAAATTGGAGCATCAAAAGGACATCCTCATTGAAAGAGGTTCTAGTTTGTTTTCTCATTTCTTTCAAATTTGTTTTAATTGGCTTCTTTTAAACAACTTTATCTTTAGTGTTTTTTATAATTTGTGTAGTTTAGATTGCTAGCAGTAGTCTTTTATTCACTTTACGCGCTTACATTTTATTGCACTCAATATTGTACACACCTACCAATCACATAAATTAGAGATCCAATCACTAAAACATGCAAACACATCGTCACATTAGTAAATTGAAAATAGAAATTTAAAAGAGAATAATCCAATAGAGCAAATTACTCAAACACCAAATCAACATCCAAACTGCTTCACCAAACATGAATACATCTAAGTACCATAGTCAAGAAATCAAAAAAGCATCAAGGAGATAAGAAACAACCTCCTAAAATCAAACAAAACCATCACCAATCCACCATAAACATGATTATGTTGTGCCAATGCAAAGTTTGTCTTGAACCCGCCCCCTATAAAATAATTTAATATCGTAACTTCATAATTATCAATATTTTTTTTTTTTAAGACAGATTTAATAGCATAAAGAATTTTTATTTGAATTATTTACGCCCTTTAAATATTCATTAAGATTATAGTCATATAAATTACAATTATCAATATTGATAGTTGTAGTTGCTCTAAATGTAATGACCCTTTTTGGGATTGCCATAAATTTAGGCCTAGAATCACAAGTTCAATTAAAAAAAGAGGTGTGGTTTGATTAAATAGTGGTGGGGACCACCTACGAGGGCCTAACTTTACCACCACCCACCGTCTA
>MU223247.1:382727-412862 GCA_018584345.1 Thuja plicata
GTTAGACTAGTGCTCCTCGAGTTGGGTTGAGTACCATTTTGGCAGATGAGGAGGCACCCCAGTTGGTTTGGAGAGTTTGTTGGCGGATAGGTGTTGTTTTGGCTCCTAGAGGAAGACAGAGTAGTCATTGAGGATGTGGACATTGAGATCAGGGACATAGATGTGGAGGCTCTTGATGAGTAGAGTGCAGATACTAGTCCCTCTACTAATAGTGGTAGCACTGGTAGTAGTACAGGCGAGAGCTCAGAGAGTGATGATGATTCCCGGGTTGTCAGGGGGAGAGGAGGTGAGGAATTGGTAGACAGGGCAGAGGAAGGTGAGATGGATGTGGCTATGGGAGGTATGGAGGATGATCCCTCAGAGTTGGAGTGCCTCACCCAGTACGTACAGGACCTTCAGGCCACGCTGGCTTCATCTGATGCACGTGCCACTGCTTTGGAGGCCCAGGTTACAGTGGCCGAGTCTAGAGAGCGCCAGGCTCGAGCTAAGGTTCATTCTTTTATTGATAGTGTACAAGATGTTTCACACCAAGATATTTTGGATAGATACTATAGATCTGGGCACGATGCGCAGAGAGAGATTGACTATTGGCGGCGCCATTATGAGGGTGCAGTTCCAGCAGAGCAAAGAGTGCCTAGTTACACTGCTTCCCAGAGATCAAACAGGGCCTAGCGATCACAGAGCAGTGGCGTTAGAGCTCCTGGTTCATCCCAAAGGATAGATTCTGACATGCCACCCCCTCGTCCACCTCTTGGTGAGGGTGGGGGTAGCACATGTTGATTTATGTATCATGTACCATTTTTGTAGTGATGTCATTTTATATACTCTGAGTAGTATCCATATTTGTATCCCGACACATTGATATTTATTGATATACATGTTGATTACCTTCCTTTGTTCAGACTTGCGACCGTTCATTGTACTCAGATAGTTTGATTTATATGAGATGCAGCTAGTGTTTTTGATATGATGTGCAATGGTTTACTTTCTATATGTATGATTCTACATGAATTGGTGGTTTAGATGATGAGATGTATATGCAATATGATTCTATTATGAAGAGTACTCATATATGGATGATTTACTTTTCCTATGATACTGACATGTATATGCAGGATGGTGGAAATGAAATGCATGTTTATATGAGATGCTTATGGATGCATGTGATTTTATGATTTATCATGTATGCAACTACCATGTTTTTTTTTGTTTTTTGTTTTTGTTTTTATTTTTTTCTAATGTACTTAATGGAATGAATGCAATCTATTATGCACAAAATATCTGAGTAATGCATGTGTTAGTTAGAAAGAAGTTAGTTTGGATAGATGTGCTCTGAGATTGATCTAATAGAACAGAATGATAGAAAGGATGTTCTTTTTGTATTTTTTGATAGATATGATTTGATAGAAAGGATGAGTGTCCCAAGTCGCTGCCCCTATTTCCAATATTTGTCATCATTGCTTCTTTTTTTGTATTTTCTGAAATTTCAAAGAGCGTCGAATCATCCAGATCACATACCACCTGGATACCGCCATGACCTCTTGATAGCGGAAGGAGTAGATAAATTGAATAGAAAGAGAACCTAGTGTACCCAAATATTGACCATCTAGGTTCAACTATGTTCCCTGTTTGAAAAGAAAGGGAGCCAAGAGCACCCATATATTGACCATCTGGATACCTCTTGTCCTCAGAATTAATCTAAAACAAAGAAACCAAGATAGAATTCCTATGCACCCAGAGTCCATTTGGATAACACTGTGAGCTCTTGATTTCCGAAAGGGAAAGCCAAGCAAACAAGATAGAACTCCTATGCCCCTAGAGTCCATCTGGATAGCATCGTGAGCTCTTGTTTGCAACATAAAGGAAAAGACCATAGAAACCAAGATAGAACTCCAAAGCAACTCAAATTCCATCTGAATAATGTTGGGAGCTCTTGATTCTATAAACCAAATAAGAAAAATAAAAGAGAAGAAATGTCCAATTCTTTCCCAGGGTTGAGCTCAGATTGTGGAACTGCGCGGCTGCCAGATAAGTGACAGCACCTACCACATTTACCCTAAATGATCATGGCCCTAAAATCAAAGTGAACATTCAATAGACAGTAATCAAAGAAAATAAGTCATGATCTATCATAGCTACTCTCCTCACATGGTGGATCCTGGAGTAGCATAAGAACATAATAGCAAAATATAGAATGACATCTGATCGACTTGACTGACCTAGTCAACATTTTTGGATGGTTCCTCGATGCAATTGGATTCTCTTGATTGGATCAACTCTTTGGATAGGCTTGATTGGCTTTGATTGCTTGATTATGTCTGGTTTCAATAATAGATTACTCATATAAGCCTGACCTATCTGGTTTGAGCATACCCATCACTGTGTAAGATGATTAATGTGATTTGATTGATTGATTGTGATCGTGTTGGCAGTTGATCAAGTTGTGTCAAATGGGCCCAATGTTGGTTCACAAAACTCATGATTATGACAATTGATAGATTTTTTTGATCATTTTGGCAGCTGATCAAGTTGTGTCAGATGGGCCCAATGCTGGTTCACAAAGCTCATGATTGTGACATTGATAGATTGCTTTGATCGTGTTGGCAGCTGATCAAACTGTGTCAAATGGGCCCAATGCTATTTTGCAAAGCTCATGATTATGACATTGATTGACTGGGTGTGATCGCCCTTTGCTATCTTGATAATCAAGTTAGTTTTATTGCTTGGGATTTTGCAATTTTTTGAATGTTTTTTATGAAGATTGATTTTCTCTTGATATTTTGATCTTTTTAGGATTTTTGATGACTTTTCCAATTTTTTGGATTTTTTTAGGACATTTAGAATCGCCCCCTAGTCTGGTGGACCAGTATTTAACCATGGGTAAGTGCTTGGTACTCATAGGGGATTGTGCTTCTGGATATAGCTTGGGTAGTCAGTCTTGCATTTGAAGTGTTCTCAAGCTTTTGGAGTTCATTGATGGTGAAGCTGGATTTGAACACTTGGCACCTGTTTTCCAGTTTTCACCAAGGTACCTACTCAATAGCACCTGATTGCCAGGTTTTCACTGAGAGAGCAATTTTTTTTCTCTTTATTCTTTTTTTTTTCTTTTTTGATTTTTTGATTTTTTTTTTTATTGTCGCCAAGGCGCCTAATTGCCAAGTTTTCACCAAGGTAACTTTTGTATTTTCTAATTTTTTGGGTATTTTCTGGATATGTAGATAAGTGCCTTAACCATAGAGACCTCAAGGATAAAACCTCTTGAGGTGCATGTTGTTGATGTATCTTGGGAGATGATCTCCTTCTGGTGTCGCTAGTATGAATGTCCCACTCTGAGTAGAGATAACAATGACAAATGGTCCTAGCCAGTTAGGCTCAAACTTTCTGGGTTTGACTCGCTCTGCTTGATTCTTCTAATTTTCCATGAGGAAAAGGTCTCCTACCTCAAATGTTTGTGGCTTCACCTTCTTATGATAGTTCCTTCTAAGGTGATTCTGATAGCCTTGTAAGTGGTTGAAGGCATGTTGTCTTCTTTCATCTAGTAACTCCAGTTCAGTGAGTCTTGCTACTTTGTAGTCTTCATCTGAAACCAGGTTCTTAAATGATATCCTTAGGGATGGGATTTCCACTTTGAGGGGCACTACCGCCTCTGATCCATAGACTAGGGAGAAAGGAGTGGCTCCTGTAGGTGTTCTCACAATAGTTCTATATGCCCATAATGCGAGACTAAGCTTTAAATGCCAGTCTCGCCCTGATTCGTTCACTATTTTCTTCAAGATTTTCAAGATTGTCTTGTTTGTAGCTTCGGCTTGGCCATTCCCTTGAGGGTAATAAAAGGAAGAGAACCCTTGTTTGATATGGAACTGTCCACATAGCTCTTCAACATGTTTGTTTTGGAAAGGTGTACCATGATCTATTAGGATAGTTTGAGGGATCCCATATCGACTGATAATGTGGTTAAGTATGAACATTGTTATTTGCTTTCCAGTGATGTAAGTGAGGGGAATTTATTCCACCCACTTGGTGAAATACTCTGTTGCTGCTATGATGTATTTCTGTCCATTTGCTGAAGAAGGTGTAATTTTGCCCACTAGGTCAAATCCCCACATGGAAAATGGCAATGGTGATGTGATAGGATTTAGTTCCTGGGTCGGTGCATGGATGAGGTCTCCATGAATCTGACATTGTCTACACCTTTGAACATGTTTGTGTGTGTCTGTCTCTGTTGTGGGCCAATAGTATCCCATGCGGATGATCTTCTTAGATAAGTTGTTTCCACCTCCGTGGGTTCCACAAATTCCTTCATGTACCTTGTACAAAGCTTTCTGGGATTCCATGGAAGTGAGACATCATAGTAGCGTTCCATCTAGACTTCATCTATATAAATAGTTGAGAGGATGGTATACCTAGAGGCTTGGTGGATGAGGGACTTTCTCTGGTTCCTAGACAAGTTGGGAGGTAAGATATTATTTTGGAGATAGTTATAGACATCTTAGTACCATGGGGATTCAGGACCAATAAGGATGCATGTTGATTCTGTGATGGATGCCTGATGTGATGGTGCCAAGAGTTGCTCCACTAGAAACTGGAATTTTGTTTCGTTGCCTAGCATATCAATCAATGATGCTATGGTAGCCATCGAATCTGCAGCTTTGTTCTGTGCTCGTGGGACTTGCTCGAAGAAGATGTAATGGAACTTGGTGCGTAGTTTTTCCATCTATGCTTTGTATGGTATGAGCTTCACATCTTTGGTTGTATAATCATTATTGACTTGACTGATGACCAAGTGTGAATCGCGAAAGACTTTAAGGTTCTTGATTCTCCATTGAATTGCTATATTTAGACCGATGACCAGTGCTTCATCTTCAGCTATGTTGTTGGTGCATGGGAAGTTAAGTCTGAAAGACTTTGGAATTGTATCATGATCTGGAGTGCTAAGCACTATCCCTGCCCCCGCACCATGGGTCATGCACGACTGATCAAAATATAGTTTCCATACCTCGATCGCTGGTTATAGTGTCATAATAGATTCGTCAAGAAAGTCAAAAATAATAGGTCGATGGTCTTGAATGGGTGCCTCTGCTAGTTGATCTATGATCACTTGTCCTTTGATAGCCTTTCTGTCTATGTACTCAATGTCGAACTTGCTCAAGATCATTACCCACTTCGCCAGTCGTCCGGTGAGCACTGCTTTTCTTAGGAGGTACTTTAAAGGATCAATATGTGCGATCAACTTTGTTTGGTGAGTCAACATATAATGTCTCAGCTTCTGGGAAGTGAAGACAACTGCAAGGCATGAATTTTCAATTGGTGTATAGTTGAGCTCATATCCTACCAATGTTCTGCTTAGATAGTAGATGGCCCTCTCTTTACCTGCATCATCATGTTGTGCCAAGAGTACACCTTATGCTGACTCCATTGCTGAGATATATAAAAGAAATGGTCTATCTTGGACTGGTGGCACTAATATAGGAGACTTTAGAAGGTAGTCCTTGAAGACTTGGAATGCCTGTTCACATTGCTCTGTCCACATGAATTTGATGTCCTTGTGCAGTAGATGTTGGAATGGGTGCAACTTGTCTGCTAGCTAAGCTATGAAGTGCCTGATTGATTGGAGCCTTCCTTGTAACCCTCTTAGTTGTCTCAGGTTTGATGGTGGAGGCATGTCCAATATCGCTTTGACTTTCATTGGGTCCACTTCGATTCCTTTATGTGACACTATGAACCCTAGTAGCATTCCTACTGTGACACCGAATGCACATTTCTTTAGGTTTAAATGGACCTTGAATTCCTGCATTCTGTCAAAGACTAGTCCCAATACTTGTAGATGATCCTTGTGAAGTATTGACTTGGCTAGTATGTCGTCCACATAATCTCCCATTATTTTTTGGATGAGATCATGAAATATAGTTGTCATAGCCCTTTGATATGTCACTCCGGCATTCTTTAGACCAAACGGCATGACATTCCAACAATATATCCCCCAAGGACATGTGAAATTTGTTTTGTGTTGGTCCTCTGGTGCGATCCTTATTTGATTATACCCTAAAAAGACATCCATGAGTGATAGCATTTGATGTGCAGCAGTTAGATCTACTATCATATCAATGTTTGGTAAAGGAAATTCATCCTTGGGACAAGCTATGTTGAGATCCCTGAAGTCTGTGAAAATCTGTATCTGACCATTGTTCTTTGTAACTGGTACCAAGTTAGATATCCAGTCCACGTATGGTATAGGTCTTATAAAATTAGCATCCATGAGCTTTTTCAACTCTGCCTTAACAAGCAATGCAACATGGGGATGCATCTTTCTCAGCTTCTGCTTGACAGGTTTGGATTTGGGTAGCAACAGGAGATGGTGTAGTACTAGCTCTGGATCTAACCCTGGCATATTTGAGTAGGACCATGCGAAATTAATCATCCTTGCTTTAAACAAGATGATAAACTATCCTCTCTCCTCGGGGGTGAGTGATTTTGCCAAGTATATGTTCTTTGGGTTCTTGTCATCTCCCAAATTGACTTCCTCTGTTTCTTCTGATAGTAATGTTGATTTCTCCTCTGTCAAGGGGAGGAGTTCCTTCTTTCCATCTTCTAGCACCTCAGTGAGGTTTTCACTAGAAGATACATCTTGTTTTAGCTTTTTATCATTCTTTTGTTCTTTTTTCTTTTGTGGACTGGAAAGAGGAGCTTCCTCCCCGAAATATGTCGCTCTGACGAGGTCAATTGAAAAACCTACCTTGTGGTCTCCTAGAGGAATGCCTTCCCTAAGTCCCATGAAATCAATAATAGCCTCATCATTCTCGAAGATATCTAAATCAGGTGGTCCTTGTTGATCCCACTCTATGAGCTCAGGGTGTACAAGACAGATACTTTCATGGTTGTTTGACTATGGTTGATTGAAAGGGACTATAGATATGGTTCCTACAAAACTGGATTGTGATGTGGACGCACCACTTGAGGTCTGATAAATGACATGCTTGTCTATGCAGGGTTGTTCAGTAATGGTCAATTGGTCAAATAAGTCTTCTAGGTTTATGATAGTGTCTGACCAAGGGGAATAATCTGGGATTGATGATTCAGAGTCATGAAAGGATCTCCACTCATATTCATGGGAGTCAGTCTCAATAGAATGCTTGTCAGATGTCTCACTTCTGTCATTATCATCGATTGCTATGTGGAGGTCTATTCGGGCTTGTGTGGTTCCCTCTTCGGCGGGCAACAACTGTGCTAATATGTTTCTTATCAAGACATGTTCTATGTTGTGCCCCTGGTGCATCTCTGCTATTTGTTCTTGATCGACTTGGATGTCTTGGATCATCGGATGTATTCCTAGTTTCCCATAGCCCAACCCTCTCGTGTTTCTCTGGGTTGGTGGGAGAGACAATTCCATTATGCCTTGTTGTCTTGCCCCCAGCCTGGTTGTACCATCACACCCAAATCTTTGTAATATTGTGTAACCATTACCATAGTTTGATAGGGGTAGTGGTGGTCAGATTGTCTTTGGTGGGTCTTGGTATAACCAGGTATTGATGTTTTGTTCAAATGGCTTCTCTTCCGCTATGTCTCCCCATCAGAAAAAGGTTGTGGGTGGACATATGAATAGAACAGGTTGCAGAATTTCTGTTGTAATGATAGGTTATGGCATGCCATAAGTTCTCAGGCTCTGAGGCATGTGCGTGATGGTGAAAGCTTCTTCATATCTGTATTCACCACAGCCCTTGTCAGTAATGAATATCTTGCCCGCTTTCTGTGTGATATCTTTAAGATTTGAATCTGAAGAGGAGGGAATACTTGCATCCTGGTTAATGACTATCTTTCCTATTGTCTGTGTGCCATCCTTGGGATTCAAATCTAAAGAGGATGGGATGCTTGCATCTTGGTTTGATGGTACCTAGTTATCAGTGTTGATTTGGACCGCATTACAATATTGGAAAGGATTAGGATCTCCCTCTATGATGATTTCTTCTCCCTGGTGTGGGAACTTGATGTATTGATGGTACACTAAAGGTACAACTTGCATTTCATGTATCCAGGGTCTCTGTAGTAGCATGTTATATCCCAACTCAAGGTCTAAGATTTGGAAGGGAGTATTTTTTACCACTAGACCGATACAGACAAGTAGAATGATAATACCTTTAGAAGACCTTTCCTCATCATAAGCTCTGATATTTATCCTCCTTGTGACATCAATGCTTGATTCTAAATAGCCTAGTTGCTTGATTAACTTTAGAGTACAGATGTTTAACCTAGCTCCACCATCAACAAGGACCCTATGGATAGCGCTTTTGTGGACCTGGACAAGTAAGTGCAAAGGATAATTATGCAGGGGTTTATGCGGTAGTACATCACGGTCTGTGAATGTGGCATGTTTGTTAGCAAATATATAGTAACCATCATTTGGAAGCTCTCGGGTGTTATGTCCCTTGGGACAGCTACATTTTGAAGGGCTTGGTCAAGTGTCAGTTTATGCTGTGGAGATATGCGCAATAGGTCAAACATGGAGATCTGGGCAGGTGTGTGCTTTAGTTGGTCCATTATGCTTGTTTGTGGATCTGAGTTTGCTTTAGGATTGGCTGATATAGTAGACAAGGATGGTACTCCTTGCAAGATGACTCTGGCATGATGCGTTGTTACAACACATTTGTTACCTTGGTCTTTGATAGTGATCATAGCCACATGGCTATCTGAAGGATTGAGGCAATTGATAACATTATCACTATTGGCATATGTATAGTTGACTTGTTTTGCTAGTCCACCAGACCTGAAAGCTTTTCCCTTGTTGTGATCACAAAAGGTATCATTGAAAATAGTGTGATCAATTATGCCTTTAGTTTGGGTATTTGTCACATTGATGACCCCTGTGTCAATCAGATCTTGGATAGCGCATTTCAATCGGTAACAGTTAGATGTTTTGTGCCCTTTCACCCAATGAAACTCGCAGAAGTCCTTGTCATTATACCACCTTGGTTTATTTTCATCTTGTTCAAAGTCCCTAGTTTCTGGGAGAGTGATAGTCTTTGATTGTATCAACTTGCATAAAGTTGATTCTATCGGCTCTCCTAATGGTGTGAAATCTCGTTGTTGGAATTGAAACCGTGGTCTGTGTTGATTCTGTTGTTGACTGTTTGACACAGTGACCGCTTGTACAGGAGGAGGTTGGTTTTGGATGTATGCTTGTTGAGTGGGCCCTGTGGGTTTTTGGTTGGCCATAGGTGCGCCTTGCAGTGACACCCTGGGTTGTGCATAGTTGACTGTCTTCACATCAATGACACCATCACTAGTGACATTTTTGTTTTTGTTCCACCACTTAGCTTTGTCCATTGCATTTTTATTTGTATTTGTTTGTGTGGGATCTACAAGGATTCCTCATTTGACTAAGTTATGCTCACAACGAACTCCTCGTTCGATGATTTGTGTGAAATTTGGAGCTAACTGTAATTCTACTGTGAATGACATGTTTGGAATTAGATTGTCAACAAACATGACTATCAAGTCTTGTTCGGGCACATCATATGTTACATGATTTTCCATATTCCTCCATCTCTGTAGGAACTTCACAAAAGACTCTCCATCCTTCTATTTTATATCGCAAAGATCCTTGATGCTGACCTTGCGCTCGATGTTATGATAGAAGTGAGCTATGAACTTTTCAACCAGTTCACCCCAAGACTGAATGCCATGAGATAAATGCGAGAACCATTCCATTGCTGGTCCGGCCAAGCTTTGTGGGAACAGTCGCATTAAGTATGTTTCACGATGGGCGACTTTGATGCAACTAGCAAAAAACTCTCAGATATGTTCAATAGGGTTGGTATTGCCCCTATATTTGTCGAATTTAGGTACTAAGAAGTGATTCAGGAATGGAGACATTTGAAGGTAATGGCCAAAGGGGTATGGGTATAAATCCTTTGCGGTGTAGGATTTAGTTTGCCCCTGATTTTGCATATCCATCATTTGGGTTTGAAGGGTTTGCACTTGTTGCATTAACATGTCTGTTTGATATTGAGGTTGATGTGTGAGGACGTTCCTCTGTGTTGTAGTGTGTATGAGGCTGCGCCTCTATGTCCCTTGAGCAGGAACATAGGATTTCATCCTGGGGATTTGATATTGGTTTCCCACCGAGTGATTTGGAAATGGGGGCACATGAGTAGCCCATGGTGGGTTTTGATGTGTTTGATGTTGTGATTGAAATTGGGGTTGATACTGCTACTGCTGAGGTTGGATTTGAGGCAACTGAAGCTAGGGTTGTTGTTGCTAAGTTTGGAATTGAGGCAACTAAAGCTGGGGTTGCTGTTGCAGGGGTTGGAATTGAGGCAACTGAAGCTGGGGTTGGATTGATGTTAGAATGGGCAAAGGTGTAGCCTTGGGAGGGCATTGACTGTAAGTTTTACCTGCAGAGATGGATCCCTGTGGGCATGAAGTATTGATCCCAAGACTAGTATGAGTTGACTGTAGCAGCGACATAGTTTTAGAATAGTTGATGTTTGGTGTATCTTGAGAGCTTGATTGTCATGGCCATCAAACCAAAGGTGGAGGCATACTAGTGACCATGGGCGCACTTAGTTGCGAGCCTGTCATGCTTTGAGTGGAAGATGTGTTGGCCTGGGTCGGGTCATTGGTTTGACTACATATAGTCTGCATTGATGTAGGTAAGACCAACGGCAAAAAGATTTGAGACACAACAGGTAGTATCTGAGGAGGCTGAGTAGTGTTTTGACCCGCGAGAGGGTTTTCGGGCCATATAGTCAATACACTGAATTCAGTGGGGAGTTTGACTCCCTTCTTTATTAGCATGGCTAAGTAACATTTAGGGTTCCTCTCTACAACGGCGTCAACTACTTTTTTGGAGTAAGCATCTTGCTCCACATCTTCAAGCTCTACTTATGTGATATCTTGGAAAAAGACTGCCCCACAGGGTTATTCAATGAATGTAGCAGAACTGGTATTCATGAAAGGATCGTTCTCTTACTTTGTTTCCCAAGTGGGTAATCTGTTGATATATGACTCATCAGGTTGAGTTCTAGCCTTAGACCTTGTGTAAGGCCCTCCATGAGGTGTTTGAGACATAGTGTGGTCCAGGTTTTGTAACTAAAACAAGTGATATAAAGCAAACAAGGAAGAAGATCCTTTCTGAGGAAGTCCGAGTTATGTTTTGGACAAGGGAAATTCTAAGGATAGATTTTGATATAACTTGATCTCAAAGTGGTGATGATAAAAAGATAAGATTTGTCGACCTTTACTTTGGACAAAGTCACTTTGATAAAGATGATGATGTTTGATATGATGAGATCAAGGTATTTCGAGTCTGAGCTTTCGAACTAACAATGTTTTTGATAATAATCATGCTTTACAGAGAAGGGAGAATCTTTAATGTTTAGAGATTCACACAATGTTCTTTGCATTTTCCTGGGATAGACACTAGTTTTGGACACCAAATGAAGAGTTCTTTCAAGATTTTTAGGTCAAAATAGGAATATAGTATCTCTGGTCAATTGTAGTACAACTCCACCGATTGCGGTAAAGTAAAGCGTCGATTGCAGTGTTTATCACCGATTGCAGTAGTAAACACAATGATTGCAGCAATAAACATGTTAATTGTGGCAGACTTCCTTCAATTGTGGCACAATGCGGGCAATTGTGGTAAATGAGGAACAATCTAAAAAAGACTAGAGGATAAGTATCACTGCTTGACAATTTTGGAATTTTTTGGAACAATGCTTCTGATTCGCAAGATAGTTGACGTTGACAACCCTAGACTTTAACACGTTTGACTCATTTTGACAGTTTGGATGTTTTTTTTTGCATTTTCAAAAACCAATCAAAGAAACAAGCACGACAGACACTGTGTTTTGAAAATGAAGACTGAAAATGTGTATGTTCTACAACTTTTTCAAGTTGAAAGGTTTTCACGAGGTCTCAACAATGAATAGTCAGATTAATCTAGGTCAAATGGCTTCTGAATACAATGTTATAGGCCCAACGCTTGAATGTCCATTAGCTCACACATCAATTGTCACGCTACTAGGACACGAAGGTCCACGACGTAGGTGCCCATGTTTTTTGTCATTTCTAGGTATTGTTTCCGTGGAGTGAAGTTCTCTTTCACTACACAAATACCGTGGGACACATATGTTGGGAATCTTGGGGGGAAATTTTGCAACCCCTTGCACTATAATAAGGTACCTGTTCAGAGGTAAAATAGGTTGGCCTCTAATTAATCAAGCTTGTAATAAGGGTCTGTGGTGTCTCTCCAATCAGTTTGTACGTGCATGACTCACTTAAGAGCCTAGTTGATCATGCTGGCTCCTTAGGGATATTCACCCAATCCAGACTATCACCAACACGCCTCGCCCGAGCTTGGCTAGATAAGATGAAACTTTGGTTCACGCCTTGTTTATATACTGATTAGAAGGATTACCAGTTTAAGGTCATTCTCCGAGGAAGAAGCGCATTCCCCGGATAGGCCATTCTAAAAAGTATAAAGGTTTGTAATCTAACAGTTTGTGCAAGTGCACCCAAAACTCAAGACACAAGGTAAATAGATTAAGCTCCAAAGTTTGAAATGTGAACTAAGCTACCCCACCATACAAGCACCAATGTTCAATTTTAAGCACAAAAGTAGGTGTTGATTGCTTGTTCAATTTTAATGCACCAATTTGAGAGATTTTTTGCCTTTGTTCAATTTTAGGCCCCACGTCAATTTTAAGCCCAAATCTGATAAATGTGAGATGTGAGATGTTTGACAAACACTGTTATTTTTAAACCCAAATTGAAAAGTGAATTCCATTTAGTTTGTTTTGCTTAAACATGTTAGTATCAAAAAGGATTTTTGCAAAATGAGAGTATATGCGACTTTGAAACAAGGAAATGATTGATACTCACAATAACTTACCCTTCCTTGTTCTCCGTGATTTGTCCAGTCCTGCATAGAAAACCAGAAAATGTCAGTTTAGAAATAAATGGACAGAAGATTTGGATCTGATATGCAATATTTCTTGCGATTGTGGCAAAGTACTGGCAATTACAGCAAAGATTTGGCGATTGTGAAAAAGCATTTGCAATTGCGGAGAAGCACTGTCAATTGCGGCATGGATCGGGCAATTACAACAAAGAACTAGAAGAAAGAAGACAGATGATAGAATAATAATGCAAAAACCTACAATCAATTGCGGTATTAAACTAGTCGATTGTAGCAT
Source organism: Thuja plicata (assembly GCA_018584345.1). Lineage (NCBI taxonomy): Eukaryota > Viridiplantae > Streptophyta > Pinopsida > Cupressales > Cupressaceae > Thuja > Thuja plicata. Next base: position 395,921 of record MU223247.1, read on the forward strand.
AGTTTTGTCGATTGTGGCAAAATACCAGCAATTGGGAAATAACACAGATATTAAAAAAAAAAAGATAGATTTTTAGATTTGTGACCGTACGGTCGTGGTTGATCAATCCTGTTTGTCATCACCAAGAGATATTTGGGCTATTTGATTCACGTCAGGTTCACCAAAATGTATGCCTCTTCTTCATGATCTGTGGTTCCCAAGCTTTCCAAAGGCAAGGGTTAGTAGCAAAGGTTTTACAAATGATATAAATCAAGCACACAAAGACTACTAAAATGAATAACCTGAAACATAATCAATAAAATGTACAAGAAAGAGAAAGGAAAGCAAATAAATACAAACCCTACGATGCTTGAAGCTTCTATTGTTTCTCTCTACTCCTTCCAAAACACTGTTCTTGATGCTCAGTATTGGCGGGGCAACGTCTATGACTTGAGAAGTGTCAAGAATTTGTTAATTGAAACGAGTGTGTGATCGCAAGATGGCTTGAATGCTAGAACCAAACTGACATAGTAATGGCACATGAGATTGGGGATTTGATTAGATGATTTAGAGAATGAATTTAGAGGAAAATAGATGATTAATTAATGATTAAAAACCATTAATTAATAGATGAAAATTTGTGTTTTTAATGTAAAGTCGCAAGCCTCTACACCGCTTCCCAGAGATCGAGTAGGGCTGAGCGGGGAATGCACTTCTTCCTCGGAGAACAACCTTCAACCAGTAATCCTTTTGATTGGTATATAAACAAGGCACAAACTAAAGTTTTGTCTTATCTAGCCAAGCTCCGACAAGGTGTGTTGGTGATAGTCTGGATCAGGTGAATATCCCTAAGGAGACAACATGATCAACTAGGCTCTTAAGTGAGTCACGCATGTACAAACCGATTTGAGAGACACCACAGACCCTTACTACAACCTTGATTAATTAGAGACCAACCCATTTTACCTCCGAATAGGTACCTTATTCTAGTGCAAGGGGTTGCAGAATTTCCCCCCAAGATCCCCAACATATGTGTCCCACAGTATTTGTGTAGTGAAAGATATCTTCACTTCACAGCAAAAATACCTGGAAATGGAAAAAACACGGGCACCTACGTCATGGACCTTCATGTCCTAGTAGTGTGACAATTGTTGTGTGAGCTAACAGACATTCAAGCATTGGGCCTATAACATTGTATTCTAAAGCCATTGACCTAGATTAAATCTGACTATTCATTGTTGAGACCTCATGATAACCTTGCAACTTGAAAAAGTTGTAGAACATACACAATGTCAGTCTTCATTCTTCAAAACACAGTGTCTATTGTGCTTGTTTCTTTGATCAGTTTCTGAAAATGCAAAACAAAACATCCAAACTGTCAAAATGAGTCAAACGTGTTAAAGTCTAGGGTTGTCAACGTCAACTATCTTGCAAATCAGAAGCATTGTTCCAAAAATATCAAAATTGTCAAGCAAGGATACCAATCTTTTAGTCTTTTTTAGACTATTTCCCCTTTACCGTAATTGCCCGCATTATGCCGCAATTGAAGGAATTTTGCCGTAATCACCTTGTTTATTACCGTAATAGGTGATAAACTACCATAATCAACCATTCACTTTGTCGCAATCAGTGGAGTTGTACCACAATTGACCAGAGATACTTTATTCCTATTTTGACCTAAAAACCTTGAAAGAATTCTTCATTTGGTGTCCAAAACTAGTGTCTATCCCAGGAAAATGTGAAGAACATTGTGTGAATCTCTAAACATCAAAGATCATCCCTTCTCTGAAAAGCATGATTATTGTCAAAAACATTGTTAGTTTGAAAGTTTAGACTCGAAATACCTTGATCTCATCATATCAAACATCATCATCCTTATCAAATTGACTTTGTCCAAGACAAAGGTCAGCAAATCTTATCTTTTTACATCCTCACCACATTACGATCAAGCTATATCAAAATTTGTCCCTAGAATTACCCTTGTCCAAAACATAACTCGGACTTCCTTAGAAAGGTTATCCTTTTTTGTTTGCTTTATATCACTTGTTTTAGTTACAAAATCTAGACAACACTATGTCTCAAACACCTCGTGGAGGGCCTTACACAAGGTCAAAGGCTAGAACACAACCTGATGCGTCATATATCAACCGATTCCCCACTTGGGAAATAGAGCAAGAGAACAATCCTTTCATAAATACCAGTACTACTCTATTCCTTGAACAACCCCGTGGGGCAACTCTTTTCCAAAATGTCACAGAAGAGGAACTAGAGGATATAGAGCAAGATGCTTATTCCACACAAGTAGTTGATGCTATTGTAGAGAGGAATCCTAAATGCTTCTTAGCCATGCTAATAAAGAAAGGATTCAAGCTCCCCACTGAATTTAGTGTACCAACCATATGGCCCAGAAACCCTCTCGCAGGTCAAAACACTACTCAGCCTCCCCAAATACTACTTGTTGTCTCTCAAATCTTCCCACCATTGGTATTACCCACATTAACACAGATGATACCCAGTCAAACCAATGACACAAACTAGGCCAACACATCTTCCACTCAAAACATGACAGGCTCGCAACTGAGTGCACCTGTGGTTACTAGTATGCTCCCACCTTTGGTCACATAGCCAGGGCAATCAAGCTCTCAAGCTACACCAAACATCAACTATTATGAAACTATGTCGCTGCTGCAGTCAATTCATACTAGTCTTGGGATCAATACTTCATGCCCACAGGGATCTATCTTTGGAGGTACAACTTACGGTCAATGACTGCCCAAGGCTACACCTTTGCCCATTCTGACATCAATCCAACCCCCACAATAGCAACCCCAGCTTCAGTTGCCTCAAATCAAACCCCCGTAATAGCAACCCCAGCTTCAGTTGCCTCAATTCCAACCCCCGCAACAGCAACCCCAGCTTCAGTTGCCTCAAATCCAACCCTTGTAGCAGCAATCCCAGCTTCATTTTCCTCAATTCCAAACTCAGCAATAGCAACCCCAGCTTCAACCCCAACCTCAGCAACGACAATATCAACCCCAATTTCAAACACAACAGAAAACACATCAAAACCCACCGTGGGCTACTCATGTGCCTCCATTTCCAAATCACTCAGTGAGAAACCAATATCAAGTCCCCAGGATGAAATCCTATGTTCCTACTCAAGGGACACAGAGGCGCAACCTCATACCCACTACAGCACAGAGGAACATCCTCACACATCAACCTCAATATCAGACGAACATGTTAATGCAACAAGTGCAAACACTTCAACCCAAATGATGGATATGCAAAATCAGGGGCAAACTAAATCCTACACCGCAGAGGATTCATACCCATACCCCTTTGACCATTCTCTCCACATGTCTCCATTCCCAAATCACTTCTCGGTACCTAAATTTGACAAATATAGGGGCAATACCAACCCTATTGAACATATCTAAGAGTTTTTTGCTAGTTGCGTTGAAGTCACCCATGATGAAACATATTTAATGCGACTGTTCCCACAAAGATTGGTCAGGCCAGCAATGGAATGGTTCTCGCATTTACCTTGTGGCATTTAGTCTTGGGGTGAACTGGCTGAAAAGTTCATAGCTCACTTCCATCATAACATCGAGCGCAAGGTCAGCATCAAGGACCTTTGCGATATCAAACAGAATAATGGAGAGTCTTTTATGAAGTTCCTATAGAGATGGAGGAATACAGCAAACCGCATAACATATGATGTGCCAAAACAAGACCTAATAGTCATGTTTGTTGACAATCTAATTCCAGACATGTCATTCACAATAGAGTTACAGTTAGCTCCGAACTTCACACAACTCATCGAACAAGGAGTTCATTGTGAGAAGAACTCAGTCAAATGAGGAATCCTTGCATATCCAACACAAATGATTACAAACAAAAATGCAACAGACAAAGCTAAGTGGTGGAACAAAAACAAAAATGTCACTAGCGATTGTGTCATTGATGTGAAGACAGTCAACTATGCACAACCCAAGGTGTCACTGCAAGGCGCACCTATGGACAACCAAAAACCCACAGGGCCCACTCAACAAGCATACACCCAAAACCAACCTCCCCCTATACAAGCAGCCTATGTATCAAATAGTCAACAACAAAATCAACGCAGACCACGGTTTCAATTCCAGCAACGAGATTTCACACCATTAGGAGAGCCAATAGAATCAGCTTTACGCAAGTTGATATAATCAAACACTATCACTCTCCCTGAAATCAGGGACTTCAAACGGGATGTGAAAAAACCAAGGTGGTATAAGGACAAGGATTTTTGCGAGTTTCATCAGGTGAAAGGGCACAAAATGTCTAACTGTTACCGATTAAAACACGCTATCCAAGATCTGATTGACACAGGGGTCATCGATGTGACAAATACCCAAACCAAAGGCACAATTGATCACACTATCTTCAATGATACCTTCCATGATCACAACAAGGGAAAAGCCTCCAGGTCTGGTGGACAAGAAAAACAAGTTAACTATATGTATGCCAATAGTGATAATGTTATCAATTGCCTCAATCCTTCAGATAGCCATGTGGCTACAATCACTATAAAAGACCAAGGTAACAAATGTGTTGTAACAACGTGTCATGCCAGAGTCATCTTGCAAGGAGTACCACCCTCACCTATTGTATCTACCAATCCTAAAGCAAACTCAGATCCACAGCCAAGCATAGTGGATCAACTAAAGCGCACACCTGCCCAGATCTCCATGTTTGACCTATTGGGCATATCTCCATAGCATAAACTAGCACTTGACCAAGCCCTTTAGAATGCAGCTATCCCAAGGGACATAACACTCAAGATCTTCCAAATGATGGTCAACCATATAGCTGCTAACAAACATGCGACATTCATAGACTATGATGTGCCACCGCATAAACCCCTTCATAATGATCCTTTGCACTTCCTTGTCCAGGTCCACAAAAGTGCTATCCATAGGGTCCTTATTGATGGTGGATCGAGGTTAAACATCTCTACTCTAAATTTAATCAAGCAACTAGGATATTCAGGATCAAGCATTGATGTCACAAGGAGGATAAATATCAGAGCTTATGATGAAGAGGAAAGGTCCTCTAAAGGTATTATCATTCTACCTGTCTGTATCGGTCCAGTGGTCAAAAACACTCCCTTCCAGATCCTAGACCTTTAGTTGGGATACAACATGCTACTAGGGAGACCCTGGATACATAAAATGCAAGCCGTACCTTTGACATACCATCAATGCATCAAGTTCCCACACAAGGGAGAGGAAATCATCATAGAGGGAGATCCCAATCCTTTCCAATACTGTAATGTGGTCCAAATTAGCACTGATAACTAGGTACCATCAAACCAAGATGCAATCATCCCATCCTCTTCAGATTCAAATCCCAAGGATGTCAGATGAACAATAGGAAAGATAGTCATTAACCAGGATGCAAGTATTCCCTCCTCTTCAGATTCAAATCTTAAAGATATCACACAGAAAATGGGCAAGATATCCATTACTGACAAGGGCTGTGGTGAATACATATATGAAGAGGCTTTTACCATCATGCACATGCCTCAGAGCCCGAGAACTTATGGCATGCCACAACCTGTTATTATAACAGAAACTCTGCAGCCTATTTTATTCAGATGTCCGCCCACAACCTTTTCCAGATTGGGAGACATAGCAAAAGAAAATCCATTTGAACAAGACATCAGTACCTAGTTATACCAAGACTCACCAGAGACAATCTGATCACCCCTACCCCTGTCAAACTATGGTAATGGTTACACAATGTTACAAAGATTTGGGTATGATGGTACAACTGGTCTGGGGGCAAGGCAACAAGGATTAATGGAATTGTCTCTCCCACCAACCCAGAGAAACAAAAGAGGGTTGGGCTATGGGCAACTAGGAACACGTCCGGTGATCCAAGACATCCAAGTTGATCAAGAACAAATAGCAAAGATGCACCGGGGGCACAACACAGAACATGTCTTGATAAGCAACATATTAGCACAGTTGTTGCCCGTCGAAGAGGGAACCACACAAACCTGAATAGACCTCCACATAGAAATCAATGATAACAAAGGAAGTGAGACATCTGACGAATGACCCTACATAGATAAGAATGCCATTTATCAAACCTCAAGTGGTGCGTCCACATTAAAGTCCACTTTTATGGGAACCATATTTGTAGTCCCTTTCAATCAACTAGAGTCAAACAACCATGAAAGTATCTGTCTTGTACACCCAGAGCTAATAGAGTGGGATCAACAAGGACTCCCTGATTTAGATATCTTTGAGAATGATGAGGCTATTGTTGATTTCATGGGACTTAGGAAAGGTAGTCCATTAGGATACCACAAGGCAGGCTTCTCCATTAACCTCGACAGAGCGGCATATTTCAGGGAGGCAACTCCTCTTTCTAGTCCACAAAAGAAAAAAGAACAAAAGAATGATAAAAAGCTAAAACAAGACGTATATTCTAGAGAAAACCTCACTTAGGTGCTAGAAGATGGAAAGAAGGAACTCCTCCCCTTGACAGAGGAGAAATCGACATTACTAGCAGAAGAAACAGAGGAAGTCAATTTGGGAGATGACAAGAACCCAAAGAACATATACTTGGCAAAATCACTCACCCTTGAGGAGAGAGAATAATTTATTAGCTTTTTTAAAGCAAGGATGATTAATTTTGCATGGTCCTACTCAAATATGCCAGGGTTAGATCCAGATCTAGTACTACACCATCCCCTGTTGCTACCCAATGCCAAACCTGTCAAACAGAAGCTGAGAAAGATGCATCCCCATGTTGCATTGCTAGTCAAAGCAGAATTGAAGAAGCTCTTGGATGCTAAGTTCATAAGACCTATACCATACACAGACTAGATATCTAACTTGGTGCCAGTTAAAAAGCATAGTGGTCAAATACAGATTTGTACAGACTTCAGAGATCTCAACATAGCTTGTCCCAAAGATGACTTTCCCTTACCCAACATTGATACGATATTAGATCTAACCGCTGGACATCAAATGCTATCACTCATGGATAGCTTTTCAGGGTATAATCAGATAAGGATCACACCCGAGGATCAACATAAAATAACTTTCACATGTCTTTGGGGCACTTACTATTGGAATGTCATGTCATTTGGTCTAAAAAATGCAGGTGCAACATATCAAAGGGCTATGACAACAATATTTCATGATCTCATCCACAAAATAATGGAAGACTATGTGGATGACATACTATCCAAGTCAATGCTTCACAAAGATCATCTACAAGTATTAGGACCAATCTTTGACAAAATGTAGCAATACAAAGTCCGTTTAAACCCAAAGAAATGTGCATTCGGTGTCATAGCAGGAAAGCTACTGGGGTTCATAGTGTCACATAGAGGTATCGAAGTAGACCCAGAGAAAGTCAAAGCAATATTGGACATGCCTCCACCATTGAACCTAAGATAACTAAGAGGGTTACAAGGAAGGCTCCAATCAATCAGGCGCTTCATAGCTCAGCTACCAAACAAGTGCCACCCATTACAACATCTACTGCACAAAGACACAAATTCATATGGACAGAGCAATGCAAACAAGCATTCCAAACATTCAAGGACTACCTCCTCAAGTCTCCTATATTGGTGTCACTAGTCCAAGGTAGATCATTACTTTTGTATATCTCAGCAACAGAGTCAACATTAGGTGTACTCTTGGCACAACATGATGACACAGGTGAAGAAAGGGCCATCTACTATCTAAGCAGAACATTGGTAGAATATGAGCTCAACTATACACCAATTAAAAATTCATGCCTTGCAGTTGTCTTCGCTTCCCAGATTCTGAGACATTATATGTTGAGTCACCAAACAAAGTTGATTGGACATATTGATCCTTTGAAGTACCTCCTAAGCAAAGCAATGCTCACCGAATGACTTGCAAAGTGGGTAATGATCTTAAGTGAGTTTGACATTGAGTACGTAGTCAGAAAGGCCATCAAAGGGAAAATGATCACAGATCAACTAGTAGAGGCACCCATTCAGGACCATCAGCCTATTATTTCTGACTTTGCTAATGAATCTATTATGACACTACAACCAACAATCAAGGTATGGAAACTATATTTTGATGGGTCATGCATGAACCATGGTGCAGGGGTAGGGATAGTGCTTATCACTCCAGATCATGATACAATTCCAAAGTCTTTCAGATTCAGCTTCCCATGCACTAACAACATAGCAGAATATGAAGCATTGGTCATCGGTCTAAAGATAGCATTTCAATGGAGAATCAAGAACCTAAAGGTCTTTGGAGACTCACAGTTGATCATTAGTTAAGTCAACAATGATTATACGACCAAAGATGAGAAGCTCATACCGTACAGAGAACAGATGGAAACACTACGCACCAAGTTCCATTACATCTTCTTCGAGCAAGTCCCACGAGCACAGAACAAAGCTGTAGATGTGATGGCTACCATAGCATCATTGATTGATATGTCAGGAAATGAAACAAGATTCCAGTTTCTAGTAGAGCAACTCTTGGTGCCATCACACCAAGCATCTATCATAGAATCAACATGCATCATTGTTGGTCCTGAATCACCATGGTACCAAGATGTCTATAACTATCTCCAAAATAGTGTCTTACCTCCCAACTTGTCTAGGAACCAGAGAAAGTCCCTCATCCACCAAGCCTCTAGGTATACCATCCTCTCAACTACTTTATATAGAAGAAGTCTAGACGGAACGCTACTACGATGTCTCACTTCCATGAAATCCCAGAAGGATTTGTACGAGGTACATGAAGGAATTTGTGGAACCCATGGAGGTGGCAACAACTTAGAAGAAGATCATCTGCATGGGATACTATTGGCCCACAATAGAGACAGATGCACACAAACATGTTCAAAGGTGTAGACAGTGTCAGATTCATAGAGACCTCATCCATGCACTAGCCTAGGAACTAAATCCTATCACATCACCATTGCCTTTTTCCATGTGGGGATTTGACCTAGCGGGTAAAATTACACCTTCTTCAGCAAATGGACACAAATACATCATAGCAGAAACTGAGTACTTCACCAAGTGGGTGGAGGCAATTCCCCTCACTTACATCACTGGAAAGCAAATAGTGTAACCACCTAAATTTGGTATGTTCTAACTATGGACCCTATTTTCCCTAAGTGTGATCATACTCTTGATTATGTCCAAATGACCCTGTTACTGCTTGGCATAATTCTTGAAATCAATTTAATGTCCTAGGTGATTTTTATCACTGATTTATATTGACTATTATAGCCATATAATTCAAATCAATTTTGACCAATCAAATCAAATCAAAATCAAACATGGCTATAATATTTAATCATAAAGGAATTAAATAAATCTCTAAATCAAATACCCACTTGCAAAATAACCCATTCCCCTAGCCTATTTAATTTAATTAAAATGGCTATAGTCCCCTAATTATTAAAAAGCAATTTCATTTTTTAAATAATTAATTCCTATATTTCTAAATGAATTAAATAAGTTTATTTCATTTATTAATATTCCCTCAAACCCCAACCTAACCTATCTCAACCACTTCTACCCTGGGCTCTAACCCTTCTCAACCCATTCACCCGTGCTAATCTAATCCTAATCCTAATTCTAGTCCTAACCCACCTCCTAATGTTGTCACATTCTATTAAGGAATGATTAGCAACTTAACCCACTTGAGAAAGTCCACTTTCTCAAGCTTGACTTCCTTAAGGTCCACTTTCTCAAACCATCCTCTTACACTCTACCTTGCTTCTTTAAGGCCTTCATTAATGCCTTATTAATGAAAGATGACTTAAGCCTATGTCTCTCCCATGCCTTATTAATGCCTTGGGCATTAATGGCTCTTACACCTTCATTAATGAGCCCCTTCACTCATTAATTCACCTTGTCCCCCCCCTCTCTCTCTCTCTCATTCTTCTATAAATAAAAGTCATTTTTGAGAGTAAATAAGCCTTCACATTAGATCAAAAATACTTTGTTATGCTGTTGAATTAACATTAGACTTATATTTCATCTTTCGTTTCATGCTTTTGCATTATTTTCATTTCAAATTTGAGAGCTAGATTGCATGCTTTATCATCTTTTAGCTTGTTTTTAATCTAAAATCCTTCATGCTAGGTTGTATCCGTCACTGATTTGTAGCATATTCTGAGGGTTGATATGTTACTGATTAAACTCTTCCTAGTTAGTAGTCAATAGGTCGATATTAGTGGTTTTGAACATTTTATCTAACCTTTCAAGCTAATGCAATGACATATTGAGTGTTTGTGTCTTTCTCAACATGTACCCAAATACACACGCACATTTCTGGCGCCCACACAGGATTGAATATCTATACACTGGATCTCGTCAAGAGGCTAGGCGTCTTAGAACAAACAATTGACACTAGAAACAAGATAACCATCAAAGCATATGATGAGGAAGAAAGATCCTCCAGGGGTCTCATTACTCTACCTATCAGAGTTGGACCCATTGAAAGAAATGTTATATGTCAAGTTCTGGATCTACCACTAGCCTACAATTGTCTACTAGGGAGACCATGGATTCATGAGATGCAAGTTGTACCATCCACTTATCACCAAAGCATCAAGTTCCCACGTAATGGGATAGAAGTGACAATTCCTGCAGATACCAACTACACTTGCAACAACATCAAAGCAAGTAGCATGATACCACACAAAAAAGAGGCTATGGATGCAGTTGCTCCTGAGACTACCAAGGACATGGTCATGAAGGGATTTAGCGAAACATTGAAACTTCAAGAAACGGGTATGGGAGAGTATAAGTTGGGCCTCCCTCAACGACAGAGCTTCCAGTATCACTGAGATCCTATGGAAAACTATCATCAACATTCACACCTCTCGCAGTTCAGGAGCCAGAAGTACACAAGGCAACGGGCATGATAAAGGCATCCACATCTTCTTCAGAAAACACAGAAGAACAGGAAATCTTGAACTAGCTTTACAAAGGAGAACCAGTAGACTCTGAGGTCAAACATGTGAAGATATCCCCAGAACAGTATGGAAATGGATATGATTTCCTCAAACAAATGGGTTACAAAGGAAAGGGACCTCTGAATGAACACAGGATGAGGGATCATTGAACCCATACCCATGGAGTTCCGCATCAACAGAGATAAAATAGGACTGGGCTTTAATACTCAATCCAACAAACCTACTTCAAAGCAGAGTCAACCTTCTGAAATAGGGAGTGATAAAATAGATGAGATAGTATCAGAACCATGGCCTTATGAGAGATTACTACATATTGGTACATAGAATCCTGAATATCAAGGAGAACACTACGTACCTAGTTTTGAGGTACCACGAGATCTTCACACTCCTTTGCTAGAACAACCGCCCATTCAAGAGGTAGGAGACACCATAGCTACAATCACTCAAGAGGAACCCCGGCCACAAAATTTACATCCTAACTGGGGGCAATTGGTCACAATATCACATGTTCTAGATCTACCTCACTTTGATCTACAAGCAACTAATCGAGTCCATCAAATAAACATTGCTGAATATGTGGATAGATCTGATGATGATGTCATAGACTCTCATGACTATGAGTGGGATCGACTATCTATTACCTCTGAGGAAATTGGGATAGATACAATTCACATGTTTGCAGCTTCCTCAGCTCCTAGTAAATGACCTAACACTCCTTTCAATGATACCGATCCTCCTAAAGCAAAAGAAGAGTTCCTTCCTCCGATCATTGATGGAGACACTGGTGAACACATAACTCTAGAAGAATTTCATAGGCTACAAGCAAGAAGCCTCCTTTTACAAAGGGATGATGATGAGATATCTACTAATGAGTCGCTAGAGTTTGATCCATATATAACTGACAATGACCCTTTTAACAACAATCTTACTCTTATTGATCTAAACATCGAAGATATTAACTTAACAGATCATGTCATGTCGGTTAACAGTTGTGATGCTAACGCAATGCTGTCCTTCCCAGAATCTGACTCCCTAACATTGGTACTTCCAGACCTAATCGACTAGACTAAAACAGATCCCACTCCTATCCTTGACTTGCCCAATGACCACTCCCTAGCTTGTTACCTTAATGCTTGTGAACCTCACCCTTCTTCCACCAATGCAAAGAGCGAGAACATGTCATAGGAGGATATCAAGTTTCTTAGTCATAAATTGAAAAATAAAAATAAAAAGTGGACTGATGGTGAAAACCACTCTGTAGTAGTATCAGATCCCAAAATAGTAAAGAAAAACAACATATCCAATGGTGAAAACCTCTCAAAGGCGCCAAAGGATGAGATTCTTGATATCCTCCCTGAACACTTTCAGGAAAGATCTTCGGTATTGATTGAACCAACACAGCTAGTGAACTTGGGCACTATTGAAGATCCTCAAATAGTTCATCTAGCACAATCTATATCAGAAGAAGAGAAGGTACAATTCACAGAATTCCTGAAGGAGAAAAAGATCAACTTCACCTGGTCCTACACTGATATGCTAGGGCTAGATCCTAATCTCATTATGCACCACTTATCTATAGCTCTTGGGATCAAGCCCGTAAAACAAAAACTTAGGAAAATGCATCCTCATTTTGCATTATTGGTGAAAGCAGAGCTAGAAAAGCTGCTAAAAGCTGGATTCATTCAAGTCATTGCCTATGCAGCATGAATATCAAATGTGGTCCCTATTTCTAAATCTGATAAATCTATTAGGATCTACATGAAATTTAGAGACCTCAACAAAGCATGTCCGAAAGATGATTTCCCTCTACCAAATATTGACATGATCATAGACCTTACGGCAGGCTACCAGATGTATTCATTAATGGATGGATTCTCGGGTTATAATCAAATCAAGATCACCCCTGAGGATCAAGAGAAAACTACATTCACATGTGCATGGGGCACATTTTGCTGGAACATCATACCATTTGGGCTAAAGAATGTCAGAGCAACATATCAGAGAGCTATGACAACAATATTCCATGACATGATGCACAAAAACATGGAGGACTATGTCGATGACACACTGGCTAAATCCAAAGAAAGAGGTACTCATATTACTGATTTAAGAAAGATATTGGATCGAATGGAATAGTTCCAACTCAGGCTCAATCTGAATAAATGTGCCTTTGGGGTCCAATCAGGCAAGCTCCTAGGATTCATAGTATTAGCAAAGGGAATCGAGGTAGATCCAGCGAAGGTAAAAGCTATTCTAGAGATGACTCCTCCACGTAATATTACTCAAATGAGGACACTACAAGGGAGACTCTAGTCTATCAGGAGATTTATGTCCCAACTTGCAGATAAAGCACAACCCTTTACTAAGTTACTACATAAAGGGGTTGTGTTCAACTGGGATGAATACTGTGAAGCCAACTTCAGAGAATTGAAGGGGTACCTGGCTTCTCCACCTATTCTTATGGCTCCTATTCATGGAAAGCCCTTACTCCTATACATTTCAGCTACAGTTACATCCCTAGGAGTATTGCTAGCACAAGAGGATGAAACAAAGAAAGAGCGAGCTATCTACTACATTAGTAGAACTCTAGTCACTTATGAGCTCAATTATAGCATTATCGAGAAAGCATGCTTGGCAGTCATCTTTGCATCACAAAAATTGAGACACTACATGCTCTCTCATACAGTCAAGCTCATTGCTAAGATCGATCCTCTAAAGTATCTTTTGAGCAGAACAGCATTAACAGGCCATTTGGCAAAATGGGTCCTCATTCTAAGTGAGTTTGATATTGAGTATGTCGAACAGAGAACTATCAAAGGATAGGTACTTGCAAATCAATTGGCTGATTCATCACTCCAGGATGTTGAACCATTACTAATTGAATTTCCTAATGAAATAATCATGCATCTCACCGAACATCCATGGAAGATGTACTTTGACGGTTCATTTACTCAACAAGGATCTGGAGCAGGGGTCCTCTTCATAACACCACAAGGGTACAAGATTCCCAAATCTTACAAATCAATGTTTCCATGCACCAACAATATCTCAGAATATGAAGCATTGGTCAATGGCCTCAAGCTCGCCATGGAATGGAAGATCATTGAGTTACACGTATACGGTGACTCCCAACTAATTATCAATCAAATCAATGGGGAATATCAAACAAAAGATGAAAATTTGATGCCCTACAAGCAACTAGTTGATGATCTAAAGAAATACTTTGTCTTCGTCGCCTTCCAGCAGATACCAAGATCAGAGAACAAGGTTGTAGATGCTATGGCTACCTTGGCATCCATGTTACAACTAGAGGAACATCAATTTCGCTATGACTTCTTGGTGAAAGAAATAACCTATCCTGCCTTTGACAATCTAGAATACCAGGTAATATGTGCCTTAAATACCCTAGATCAATCTCGATATGTCAGTATCATTGCTTATCTATCTAACCAAACCATTCCCACCAATCTATCTAGAAATGAAAAAAGACCCCTGGTTAGGACAACATCGCGTTATGTCCTCATAACTAACAACCTATATCGACGCAGTCTCGACAGAACACTTATTCGGTGTTTAGAACTCAAAGAGTCTGATCTAGCCTTAAAAGACATCCATGAAGGTGTATGTGGATCACACTCAAATGGCTTTTCATTAGCTAAGAAACTGCTCAGAGTAGGCTATTATTGGCCTACCATGGAGAAAGATGATATTCAATTTTCAAAAGCATGTCTTAAATGCCAGACACATGGAAACCTTATTCATGCTCCTGCCAGAGAACTGATACCTTTCATAACACATTGGCCATTCCAGCAATGGGCCTTTGACTTGGTTGGACAAAGATATCCCAACTCTTCAAATGGACACAAGTTCATCATTACGGCCACTGAGTATTTCACGAAGTGGGTCGAAGCTGTGCCGCTAATCAAAGTCATTGGCAAACGGGTGGCTATGTTCATTCTGAACTACATTATTTGTAGATATGGGATACCTTCTTCAATTGTGATAGACAATGGGGGCCAATTTAAAAACCAAGACATTGATGACCTCTGTGAATAGTTTTATATCTTTCAACATTGCTCCTCGGTCTATTATCCTCAAGGTAATGGACAGAAATCCTACACAGAACTATGAACAAGTCTGGCAGAGACTGGCATTTACAACTGAATTTGGTACTATGGGCCTCCAGAACAAGCATTCAAACACCGAAAAGAGCCACGTCATTTTCTCTAATCTATGGCACTGAGGCAGTATTACCTATTGAGGTTGAAATCCCATCTTTGCGGATATCTTTACAAGGACTGGTTACTGATGAACAATACTGCATAGATAGGGTAAATTCTTTGGACCTCCTAGATGAGCGCAGACAACAAGCATTCGATCACCTCAAAGTGTACCAAGCAAGAATGTCCAAAGGTTACAACAAGAAGGTCAAACCATGCAAGTTTGAGGTGGGAGACCTTGTCCTGAAAGAAAATCCTAAGAACTAGCCTAACAGAGAACATAAAGGAAAGTTTGAACCTAACTGGCTGGGACCTTATGTTATCACTGCTACTTTTAGGACTGGAGCTTATCAATTAGCTACACCTGAGGGAGACGTTCTTCCAGATCCTATCAACACTCTACATTTGAAGCGGTTCTACGCTTAATGTTCAGCTAGCAGAGCCTGTACGATAAAAAATTCTTGCAAAATAACAAAAACATTCAGAAAATTGATCCCGAAGAAAGCCAAAAATAGTGGAAAAGGTCCTTCAAAATGGGTATCCTTGGTGAAAACCTGGTAAATAGGCACCTTGATACTACAAAAACATTCAAAAAAAAATAGCAAAAAAAAAAATGAAAAAGAGAAAAGTGCCTTGATGAGCACCTGGTAAAACAGGCATCTTGGTAGCAAAAAGAAAGAAAAGAATCTTGCCAAGTGGTGAAAACTTGGCAATCAGGTGTCACTTGTGTTCTGCGCTCCATCTATCAATGTACTATTGATACTAGGCCTTCATAATTTTGCCTGTGCTTATACGCTGACTTCATTTTTCTACATGACTATCTTATCCTCGCTTGGGATTTGTCTATCTTTACATCTTAGGAATAAGTCATTCTGCACTGGGGGCATCTCTGTTGGCATAGTCAATTGTGGTTGCTAGGTTTCTCTAGGCTGGTTTGCCTCACGGACACAATGTTTCTTGACACATGCAAAATAATGTCACATTCTAAAACAAAGGTGTCTTCTAACGACATGGGAAACGACATTTACATTCACAACATTCCTACAAGGCTATAAAGGATTGCAAACAGGCAGGGATTATCCTACCAATGCACAGACATGGACCACCATATTGCTTATATTCCAATTTTCTGATTGATGAATCTTTACTGTGTTTGACATATGAATGAACAAGTACTACTTAAACACACAGTATGATATTGGTTTGATTATGATTCTTTCATGTCCTGATGATGTTTTCAACTAGGGGCATCTAAGTAATTATAAATTTTATCTGATTGATTCTCAATTGATGATTTGTTATGTCTTCTTAGTTACTCAATGACGTCTGCGCAAAGACAAAGAGTCGCAAGGATTAGGGGCATAATGTTTTCTTGATTTTCTACATATGGTGATTGTTTCATATGATCCTATACATTTCACCTAACTTGGATGTTTATGATAAGAGCTGCTACTATGGGTAGATAGCCGCATATATCTCAATTTTTGTTATGTGTAAACTACGGTGAGTTTGACACAATTTCCTTGTCTGTTTTCTAATCCAGATTCTCACTAAGGTATATGAATCATAATGTACCCAAGGATATGAATTTTCAAGGTCATTGCGGGTCCAATATCTTGCCTTACTAGGAATTTGGTATATTAAAAGGAAGGTGACTATTTTTATCCTGGCTTCTATGCCTTGATGCCTAAGTCTATTTCTGACATTTCAATAAAACATAGTATTCATACTTTCATAATATCAATGGGTATTAGTGATGG
>MU223247.1:420538-464286 GCA_018584345.1 Thuja plicata
CACACTGCGACAAGTCACATCGCATCAAAGAGGGGCAAATGTAGACACCCGAAAATGGACAGGCTTGCGACTTTACATTAAAAACACTAATTTTCATCTATTAATTAATGGTTTTTTAATCATTATTAATCATCTATTTTCCTCTAAATTCATTCCCCAAACCATCTAATCAAATTCCCAAAATTAATTAAATAATTAATTTTATTTAATTAATTAATCTTAATTGATTAATTACCATTAATTAATTAAATCCAATTTCCTATAATTTAAATTCAAATATTTAAACTTACTAATTAAATTCTTCAAATTAAATTAATTTTAATTAAATTAATTTAATTTCATTCAATAAAGCAATTCTAAATAAAAAAGAATTCAATTATCTCACATGTTGAAAAATTTAATTAAATAAATGAATTAAATATTCATTTATCTTCAAAGAGATAACTACAATAAGATCACATGGGTTACTCCACCCATCTCTCCAGTCCACATGGGTAACTTCACCCACCTCTCCAATCCACACGGGTAACTTCACCCACCTCTTCAGTTCAAAAAGGTAACTCACCATTAACTCTTCATTCAACCAAACTCTATCTCCTCTTTACCAAATGAAGAGGTGGAGTTTACTGATGGCTCCTTTAGTTCCTTTTATTCTCAACCGTTCATCTCCCTATCTCTGGGATTGATCTCAACCGTTCATATCATCACCAATTCCTATATAATAAACCCTTCATAACCATTTGAAGGATCCGGGATTTCAAGCTCTCGTGCACCATTACTATGTCAGTTTGGTTCTAGCATTCAAGCCATCTTGCGATCACACACACATTTCAATTAGCAAATTCTTGACGCTTCTCAAGTCATAGACGCTGCCCACACCAATACTGAGCATCAAAAACAACGTTTCAGAAGGAGTAGAGAGAGACAATAGAAACTTCAAGCACTTTGGGGTTTGCATTAATTTATTTTCCTTTCTTTGCTTGTACATTTTATTGGTTATGCTTCGAGTTATTCATTTTAGTAGTATTTGTGTATTGGATTTATATCATTTGTAAAGCCTTTGCTACTAACCCTTGCCTTTGGAAAGCTTGGGAACCATGAATCACGAAAAGAGGCGTACAAAAAGATTGAGTGCATGTAATAAACAAATCAAATTTTAGCCCTAAACACCAAGTAGGCATTCCCAACTGCACAAATCTAGGCCTGAGTGCATAAATCTGGCTCCTAACTATATAGTTTGAGTCATAACTCCATAGGAGGACTTCCTAAATATGCAAGACAGGTGTCTAAGTGTGCAACTTGAACCCTAAGTATGCATGAAAACACCCTACAAATAGAAGATAAAACAAAAAGGACCATGGACCATCCCAACCACTCTCATCACTGAGTGATATCCTCGAGCAGCATAGGAACATGATCAAAGACAAATCAATAAAATATGAGACTCACTAGACCAAGCAAGCCAACAACCATTATGATCTTATTGTCATTGTTTAGTGCATGTTTGTATTTGATAGGATGATCATGACAGTGTTTGGTTTTAGGAATGAATTACCCCGTCTAAGAAATATACTATCTGGTTTTGACCATATAACACCCTATATAAGACCAAATAATTATTAATGAAGGACTGATAATCATTGATGTTGTTTGAATGATTGAAATATTGCATGATTGATAGGATAAATGATTGGACAAGATCAACCAGTCAAATTATTGACATGATTGGAAAAGATCATCTATTGAGGCATGATTTTGTTAAGCGCCATGCTCATCAGTCTTCAGTTTGCATCTACTTTGATATTTGTCTTACGCAAGAGGATTTTATTTATTGATGGAAACAAAAATGATTATGTACATGTTTATTGCTGATTTTTTGATGATAATTTCTAATTTTAGGATTTTTGAAATATTTGAATTTTGTGTTTTCTTCAAGAAGTTTTACAACTTTTAAGATTTTTTTTCTAGACATTTTATGATTTTTAGAGGTTTTTTCATGACTTAATATAAATTTTATTGATTTTTCAAGTTTTTATTTGATTTTAAAAAAAATTCAGGACATTATATTTTATTATTATTATTTTTTCAGGACATTATATGATTTGAAAAAAAAACTCAGGGCAACAATATTTTCTTGAGCAAGATTTATTGAATTGCCCCCACTATCTAGTAAGGCAAGGACACTATGAATGGACAAATGGATTGGTTGAATGGAAATAAGGCCAAAGATCACTTATTATGGTATTAAGGCTATTCGGGTTGCCAAGGACTATCCAAGCAATCAAATAACATGTTTTTGTCAAGCTAGGGAATGTACATGAAAAGACAGAGTTATGATATAATGTACTACATGACATGCAATGCATAGGAATGGATATGTCAAGAGGATTACAACCTAGGTATACAACCCTTAGAAGCACACTGCCATACAAAATAGGTATACAACCCTTAGAGGCACGCTGCCATACAAAATAATTCATCTACAAAATGTGAACTGAGAAATAACATCAACACTTCCTATACAATTCCATTAAGTACAATACATTTGCTTATCTGATAGTTGAACCTCTGTTCTCTGATCCAACATTAATACACAACATATGACTATCATATCCAACCATCGCAACTTGAAATATCCGCAAAAACTTGATCTTATATGTTCAATAGCAAAATATAATAAGTTAACTTGTTGGCTCTAAGAACAAAACATGTAACGTGTAGAACCTTGATCAAAACAATAATCAAACCTTCAAGCTAACCTTGACCAAAGCATAGATAACATCTATTATGTCGACCCTACCAATAATTACTCTCATACCGATCAGATCATCGATCTGGTAGGATCATTGATCAATCCAACAAGTAATTGTCTCTGTTCCTTACACTTCTCTGTATGCCCGATACTTAGAAATCTATATCTTCAAAAAATGTCATCACGAACCAATGTGATCATAAATGTAGATAAGATATGACCTATAGAAACTCCTGCTAACTTTTCACTTAATAACCCATTCACATCTATCCATACTGATCCCTGTATACTACTCTTGTTCTTCCATACTTAGCCAATTTTGCATTCTAACCTTCGGTATCACCAAAAAATGTTAGGTAATCATAAGAGACATATGTGGTTTCCATCAATGACAACATATAACTCATCATATCAATGTCTCTTGTCAAAACTTATAACCTAATTTATTCTCTAACTTATTTATTTTGAAAGTCTACTGTCAAATTACATCCTAATGTCTGTAGACTAATGTGTGTATCCCAAATTTTGGTCAACAGTTCATATGACACAATATTAGTTGAAGGTTGTGGAAGTTGATATCAAGCTACATGAACATAACCTTAGAGGAAAGTACAGGGCTAAGGGTGCTCGAGTCAAAGAAGTATTGGGATGAGTGATGTCCTAGAAAGTCTTTATGCTTCACCCCTGTGTGCATCACCTAAACATAATGAGTGCTAAGTGGACTATTCATGCTAATAAGAGATGATTTCTTTTAAACCATTACTCATCAAACACATGTCAATTAGTTTGACTAAAAAAACTATGTAGTTGAATCCTAAAAATATTGCCTAGTCCAACACAATGTAAAATATATGACCTTCTAGACAATGTACCCAAAGAGCTATATAATGAATGGTTCACAACACATAATACTTGTTGAAGGTTTTAGAAATATGATATGACACCAAGTTGTTAGCACTGACATATTATGATGGTTATGTTATAGTGTTGTTGTTCTTACCATCAAAGTTCAAACCCAATTGTAGTGCCATTGTTGAATGTTTATATGGGGAATGGGGTCCTTTGTTTGCGAACTCACTAGTTTATAATTTTGAATCAAAAGCCCTCTTGAAAATGGGTTAGGGGTCTTACTCAATTAACGTGATCTTTTTGCAATAGGCACGAGTCACAAGATCTAGTCTCCCTTAGTCCACATGGTACAAGAGGGCATGTTGGGCCAATATCACTAGTTATGTTAAAATGTTTACTTGACACATTGCAGTTTACAGGGGCTACCCAATTCCTACAATCTTAAAAAAAAAAGACAAGACACTAATTAGGATTGAACTTGAGAGAAACACCACAGTTAAGTGTTCTTAAATTGGAGTTATACTAAGAAGATTACGTCCTAAGAAGTCTTGATGCTCCACCTCTAAGAGCATCAACTAGAAGCAATGAGTGCTAAATGGATCATTCATGCTAGTGATAGATGCATTCATGAGAACTACTACTCATGAAAAATGGGTCAACAAGTTCAACTAAATACTGTTAAGTTAAATCTTGAAATGATCACATAAGATAATTGTTATTTTGTGAAGGGTTAGATTTTGGGTGTGCAAAAAATGATAGTTAATTTGACATATTAGGTTCAATTGTGGGGCATAACTGGACTAGATCATGTAATTTGGGCTTGTGTAGAGTAGTCAAAATGTCATACAATGTGTTGAGACGAACTAAAATAATGATGATGTAGCAAATGGTAGATGGATGATTGACAAGAATTAACTGTAAAGGTCAAAAAATTCTACAACCATGTATTTATGACATTCTTGCTAAGAGGTGTAAAATACAAACGTAAATGTATAGGATACACATTTTTATCTCTTATAATTAGATTCAAAAGATGTGATATTTAGTCACGCCAAAATGAATATAATTTATAAACATATATATCAATAACATTTATCATATATACTAATAATACAGATAAAGTTAAAAGACCAGCCTAATATACAAACTCCTCTAAATATTTTTATTAGACAAATAAAGAATTTTTCACACCTTCTTTGTAAATTACACCATCTCAATTGATGTGCACAAATTACAACAAAACGTTATCTTATTATCACAAAATACTTTTGATCCATTTTAAAGAACATATTCATATAATACTTCTAACCAACATGGATTCCTTAATTCATTTAATGTAACCAATATAATTATGAAAGCAATTATTTTATTTCTTTTTAGTGAGAATATTTAATGGAAAGTCACCAGTCACTTCCATTAATATCTTAATGATGTGTCCCTCCTATCAACAAGCTAAGGAGTTGACCTTGTTGATAATGAAAAACAAACCCACTTTTTTAAAGCGAAGGGAGGGAGGACACTCGTTAAGGATCGGTTTTTAAACAGGAAAAGAGAGAAAACAACAACATAAAATCAAGAAAGTCAAGGCGCATTTGGATTTAAAAAAAAACGACAAATGGATTTTAGAAAAAACGACAAATGGATTGATATATTTTAAACAACAATTACGTAGCACCCCTACTCAAAAATAGGGTTTACGACTTCACCTCTCATCGCGAACAATCCAATCTTGCTTGATTCCTGTTTTCTGTCCTTTCAGCTATTTTACGTATATAGGCGGGCATACAGACAATACAGACAGTATTTGAAAGTTTTGGATTTTTTTAGAGGGCACAGAAGAAGCGGCCTTAACACCTCAAATCAAGGTTTAACAGCTAATTGCAGGGTTTCTGCAATGGGCGACGCACTTGATCTTTCTCCCACGGACACGCCGGAGTCGCCTGGTTCTCCCTACACCATGTCCCCCTCCGACTCTCCCAGGCGCAATGGCTTAATATACGAGCCTTCAGGCAAGAAATTTGTTTCTAACCGTTTTTAATTTTTTATATATTGTGTTCTCTTGTTTGTGTTTTGTGGGAAATCACATTTAGGATCATTGTATAATAGTCTGTTCAATGTACACTCGAGAGTTTCTGGAAGTGGTAAAACGCAGTTGATGTTTGTCTTTCGAAATCGGATGTAATGATATTTTAGGATTTAGGGCATGATTACATTGCGGCCAACGGGGTCTAGTAGATCCGGTTTGTTCTTTTGCTTAAGAGACTATCCAAGACTGAAATTGTAAGGGCGGGATTTGATTTTGCTAGGGTGGTTTTGTTTATTTTTTTGAAATTTATAAACCCTAACTGGCCTTTTAGCGTTTTGGAGGGCAGAGGGGCGTTTATGTGATATTGAGTTGATGTATTGGCTTCTACATTTGTTGAAATATGTCGTAATTGAATATTTATTGGATCACAATTGTAGTTTTGATACAATTTCTTTGTGGTATACTTATGGTAGGGAAGTTTAGATACGACAAGGCAATTGGGTTCCCAGTGCAATATGTAGATTTGTTTGATTGTGAGTGTGTAGTGCGCACCGTTGAATGTTGAGATCATAGTATTGGCTCTATTGACAATCAGACTTGGCCAAAACAAGCTGCCAAAATTTGATGCAGCTCAATAGTTTAAAATGGTCAAAACCCAATAAAATCACCTCAATTAGCTATAAATTACTTTATGCCGCATCACATTTTTATCTTGCAGGTGCTGCAAGCAGAATTTTATATGTTAAAACATGGATACCCTGCTTACTTTCTGAAATTATGTGTTTTCTTTCTATTTAAGCTTTTTATTATCGATTGGCCAAGTGTCCTTTAGAATCACTGGGATTGTTGGCATGGGACATGAGGAATTTTCTTGAGATCCCTGTCTCTTGTCATGCTCACATTCTTTGTGTAAATTGGTTTCTCTGAGACAATCCTTTTGATGCAGAATGTTGGTTTGGGACTTTGTAAGTTTCTAAGACACTTTCTTGTCATTCTCATTTTCTTGATGGAAATTGGCTGTTCTGATTTGGCCCTTGTAGTATGGATGAGACAATGAGATTTTTAAAGTCAGCATCTCTATGTTAAAACTCAACTGATCTATAAATCAATCTTTACTTGTGTGTGTTGTTTGTGCGGTTTGAAAAATGACACATTCATGCAAGGTCCTAAGGTTACTAAGGGACAACACAACCACATCGATTCAAAAGTGCTAGTAACAAAAGCCAATAGAAGAATGAGAGAGTGCAAATAACAATTCTCAGTCTGTAGACAAGGACAGTGTAAGAGGAAGTAGAACACCACGGTAGAACTGTAATGCTTATTGTGCTGAACAGCTATGCCAACTTGGGACAACATTAGTGTTTTTGGGAAATTTCACAGAAGAGATGCATATGGTAGAGTTGACATTCTCAGACCTGTGGCATAGAATAAAGTTAGCTAGGATTTCATGGTTTGACCACACATGTTTGGGAAGATATTTAAGCTTGTGGTGAAGGTGACACATGCATAGAGTACCAATTTTATATCTGAGACAATTATAGTGCTAGATCCTCTAGGAACTACTTGGCCTAACTTGAGAAATAATGGTTTTTATTTGTTACTAGGTTGCAAAAGACGATGTGAAAAGTTGTTAACTTGGGCTTTAGGGAACCATTCCCCTTGAAAAGGATCTCAAACTTCTTTAACGATCTTAGTTAGGAATCTCCTATGTGTTTGACCTCTATGTTACTAGGTACATCCAAAATTTACATACCTAGCTTGGAACAGTTCAGAGCTAGGTCTAGGATGGTTTCTTGGCGGTCTATACTAGCACATCATAGATCTCCTAGGTAAATTGCAGGTGTACCTAAAATGTCTAAACAAAACCTAATAACTCAAACACTCCTACTAACCCTTTAAATTTTCAAATCTCATTGTCATTGCTTAGGTTTTTGGTGAGTGTTGAAGAATTGTGAAGGAATCTAATAGATTTCATCAAGGAGGTTCATCAAATCAGAATTTTTAAAAGCATTGTAAGTATTTTTTAAATTTATTTTAAAACTGTTTGTTCTTGATATGTGAATGTGGACATAGGGGTCTATGTGCTTTGGTTAAATGAGCAAACTTGCTAAAAATCAATTGTTGCCAATGATGCGAAATTGTCAAACAAAGAGTACAACCTTGAAAACTAAAACTTCCAATGCCTAAAGCAAATTAGTGTTTGATACAAAAATGAACTCCCATTGGAGCTCTCCATAGAGTTTTCATTCAAAAAAATTGCTGCCTATTATTGAATTCCTTAGTAGAAAGGAAATGGCTTTTATGGTATCCTTCACCTTATCATGCCTTGCTTTTGAGAGAAAATTCCCACTGTTGTCGATTAGTATACGAAATCACCCGATGAGTCCACCATGACCCCCTTTTAGCAACCCTTAGTATTCTTGTAGTGTTTGTTGAATAGGCAAACCTCTTCCATGGTGAATTTATTGCTTATATTTCTTGATTTGGTTTGAATGAATGAATGAATGATTTTAATGACGTCCACGAGATAGATCAGTCTATGGGACCAAGGGTTCACAGACTTAGCCTATCTCCATATTCCTTTCAATGTTTGATCTCGCGCTATGGGTCTTGACAAGAAAGCTCACAATTTGGTTGATCTTATCCTCATCAAATAAACTGTGCATGTTGTGAGTCTTCAAGATGATTTTGTATTGAGCATGGATACCTTCATACGCTATGCATTCTATGAGAAAATGCCATTGTGTCTCAATTCCACCCATCTTGTAGAACATGCAAGTTCTCTCTTTCCATAGCTCTTTGGGCCTCTTCCACCTACACGTCTCGCACTTGAGATGATGCGAACCCATCCTCAATTGTGCCACTAATAGCCTTGCTTTCCCTTTAATAGTTGACCCTAAATATGCTTTCTCTCGATGTTCCCGAGTTGGGTTAAACTCTTTGATGGAATAAGCTTTTTTTGACCAATGTGATTAGTCCACATGGCAGTCTTAAACTTTTTTATAACAAATTTTTTATTTCCTCACTGGTATTAGGACACTCATGCAGCTTGATGTTCCACTTGCTCAACCACTTTTTTTTGTTTCATCCAAGTTTTCTTCCTACGGTCAAGACCCTCTTTGATTGCAATTTTGCTAAGTTGTCAATTCGGGTTTGGGGACGGATTTGGGTTTGTGAATCCGGTTGGTGGATTCGTGAATTTTTTTTTTGCCATTTGGATTCGTATGGGTTCGTGTGTGTGTATATATATATATATACAAAAAAAAAGAGAAATATTCATAATTCTAAAACTAAATCATTTCATAGTATGAATCTATGATGCTTGATCATTGATCAATGCCAAATCTCAAAGATTCAAAACATTAAAATTAAATCATAACATCAATTCAAGTATCATTGTTTGAAGTTCAACTAATGGATTAATAATTTATTGATATTCTCTTCTTCATCATCATCATCTTCTATATGGAGCCTAATAAGACTCGAAGGTTAATTTTTCCCCACTTTTATTGGCGTAGTTTCCACCCCAAATTATTAAATGGGGGTTTGGGGGCAAAGCCTCCAAGTCGGGGTCAAGGCAAAAATAAACATCTTAATTTTACCACTTTACATCTTGGCTGGCCGCGGGTCCCTGTGGATTCGCGCGGGATCCCCGAGGATCCTCGTTTTCTCCTCCCGGTCCGTGTGGGATCTGAGCAGGGTCCGGATTTGGACCTGTGGGTCCGGCTGTGGATCCATCTGGACCCACAAGTCCAAATCCAAACCCTGCCCGAATCCAGCATGGACCAAGAGGAGAATCCGGACCCCGATCAGACCCGGACCCGGATCCGGGGTCCAGGGTCCGAATCTGGTAAGTCAGCAATTTTGGGCCAGCATTGGTTATCCATGTTTCAACCTTCTTTAAACAACTTATTAATCGGGGTATTGCTGACGCCTCCATTGGAAAAGTACTTGCTTCCACTAAAAGGATTTCATATGGTAGCGAGGTTTTAACTTTGAGATTGCTTGCGATTAGGTGCTTCTGAATTCTCTCTAACCGTCTTCATCCACATTGTGACATGCTGCCTCCCCAAACTTTGCAGTTATAAAGTATAACCGACGTGACCAGCAAACCAAAAAGAGTTTTCTTGGTTTTCCAGTCCCAAAGTTTAGCTTTTCTACACTTTGAATACCCCATGTCAACTCCAGTTTATCTCTAAGAAAGTCCCTTTGTTAGAATGTCAGTTCTCTCTTTTTCTCCAAAGTCTTTCAATCCTTTGATAATGATAATTGAAAGATCCTCAATTTAATGTTTGTTTTTATTTGTCACTTCAATATTATTGGAAGCTCCTAATTTCTTGGAGAATGCTAGGTATTTTGGTTCAGCATTCAGTTAGTGGCGTTGTGTGAGGAGTTAGAGAGTGTTTCTCTACAAATTTGGGTGGATTTGTGGAGGATGATTAAAATATTAATTTATTAATATTTTTGTTGTCAAAAGTGAAATAAGGAGAACTTAATAATTATTTATTTGAAGTTGTTTATGTTAAGGCTTTATGGCCCAAAAGGGGATTATAAAATAAAGTCACTTTAAAAGAGTTAAAGGTTTATTATTTCAAGTGAATCATATTATTCTAGAAAGTTCCTTGTGGTTATAAAAGAGGTTGAAGGGATGCATTTGAATCATTCATGATTGTTCATTTTTGATGAAACCCTTTGTGGGAGTTTGAGTTGTTGATTAGTTTTCCAACCCTGGGACAAAAACCCTTACGACGAAGGTTGTGTTTGGTAGTGAAAGATCTGCCCTAGCTGATTTGTAGGTGAGTTTATTCAGATTTGATGCATATGCTGAAGGTTTTGTTTTTAATAGATTTGTGCTGAAAGCTTATTTATTCTCATTCTCTAGAATTGCCAGGTTTCCAAATTTACAAATTTTTCAAACTTTGTAGGCAAAGAGTGAAATTGAAGGGAAAGGTAATTTATTGGGTGGTAGTCATTTTGTACAAATTTTCCATGCTTTGAATGTAAATGTTGCCTTAAAGAAAGATAAAAGGGATGTAGATTATGCTTAGTTGGTAAGGTGTAGTTCCATGGGACTTTTCTAGTTGTATTTTTTCTGGTCGAGTTGGAGAGTATTTTATGGGCATGGACTTTGCTCTAGTGTTTTTGTAATACAAAATTTCTTTGTTAATCGTAAGTTTGACAAAGAAAGGTAATTGCTATATGATATGGTAAAAAGATAGAGGATGTGACAAGCTGATTTTGGAGCATTTGATAATTAGCAATTAATAAAGAAATGAGAGTTGGGGATTTCCTTAGTTGGGCACAACACCATAGCAAGTCATGGGTCTCATTTACAAATGGTGCATATATCAATGAAACTTGCTAGCTCTAATACTCCCAAAGATATAAGTTGTGGGTAATTGAGAAAAAGCTATCACTAGACTTCAAAGGGGATTTAAGAATGTTAAAGATATGGAATAATTTATCAAAGTTGCGAGACTTTAAAACTCTAACAAAGCCTAACGCCACCACCATATACTAGATCAATTTGTGTCCATCTGAGGTTTTATCATTTAGGGATTGATGTAGAGTGAGGCCCATGGGTATAAACAAGAAAAATACAACATATTAATACATGTTGAGGTGGTGAAAACTCAAATGCGACTTCCAGTTTGATGCTAGCTTGAGTCATTTTGTAAGAGTTAAGAATGGGTGTGATACATGTTGAATGAATTATCTCATTAGAGCTTACAAGAGTGCTATTTGCTTGCTTATCAGTCATAATAGGAGACAAAGCCCTTCAAAGGTGGACTCCCTTGCTGCAAGGGTAAATGTGGAGTCTATAGAGAAAACTGAGAATGGATTGATAAAAAGTGCTCACCTCTATTTAGCATTCCTTCACCCATATAATATGATTAGTAACAACAGTCGCGTTCCTTGAATTGGAATTGTGCAACGTGGTACATATAATTTCCTTTGCAATCATATTCTGCCATAAATTCTTGTGTAGGATAAGTTATAATTGATTTCAATGAGTGAATGATTATGGGGTGAATAATGATATTATTTCTCCTAAAACAAGTTGAAAACATTCTTAGGTCAACTATTTAACAAATGCCTACTTAGCATAATAGAGGGAAAATCACAAAAAAATGATTTGCTATTTGGGGTAGTTATTACACTAAAAAACCCGGCTTCTTCAAGGTTGATCTCCCTCACATCCTCTAAGGTTCTTCCATTTCTTGCCTTAATGAAAGTAATTCTTTTGGCATATCTTTGGGCTTTAGTTTAGGAATTAAATTTTTTAATATTTAGACCACTCTCCTTGAGCTAAGTGTCTCTAGATCGTTGTTCCCAATATATCTCTTCCGTTAAACATAAATCTCTTGATTCATTCCAACCTCTATTACCTTATCATTTAGGGAAACCAAGCTCTTTTTGATTTTTGATTGTTTAATGGTTTCTCAAAAATATTATTAAAGACCTTACTTCCAATTCTTAATACAACCTTTTAACATAATATTTTTTTCCAGTTGGAACATTTTTGAACTGCTAGTTCTTAAAGCATTTCACCACCAATTTTCCAATAATTCTAGAAAAGATATGCTTTTTGTTCACATAAACTCAAACTTAATGAGACAAATATGAGGTTTTTCTATCCATAATATGTAGTAGAATGGGATAACGACTTGATTTTGAGATAGGTAGTACATGACAACCTATCTAACCTTTTCGTAATATGGGAAAGCCCAATTTGCAGTTGTTTTAGATGAAGGTGCTCCTCTTAGTTAGAACATAAGAGTACTCTGACTATTAATAAAAACCTTGAAGTCTAATTGGGATTATGTTGTATGTATTACTACTTTTTCACTGACTAATAAAAAGATGTTGAAGCTACCACACAAAACAAAACAATCTCCTTGTAGATTGCCCATTACCACCCCAAATGGCCCGTATTCTTGGGATGACATTTAGTTTGGCCATATATGTTGAATAATAGAAAGGCAAGGTAGAAGAGTAGATTTATACCTTTACATAATTGCTTGTTCACATTGGAATCAATTACGTCCACCCTTGCTACTAGAATGGTCATAAAATCCCTAGATTGTTGGAAGCCCTAATGGTGACCACAAAAGGGCATTTCCACTTTTGTCATTTTTAATCAAATCTAAAGCATCGAATATAATCAATCCTGTTTCAAATAATAAGATTATCTTAGTCTTTTGCAATTTTACTTGTCGTTTCCCTAACATATCTTGTTGCGGGTATTAATGCCTTCAACATTCCACAAAAGGACCTTCATCGTCCCTAAGGAGGGGATTTGCCCTCATCAAGCTCATATTAACTAGGGTAATGTATACCTCTTGATTTTCTCCCAAAGTTTACCCCCACTAGACCTGCTTCCTTTTCTCCTCAGTCAACAATTTGCCTTATCGACTATTGAGCATTCTTAGTCATCTTTCTAAATATTTTGAAGTTGTTTTCTCAATTGTCTATTGAAATCTAGAGCATGGCAGATCACAAAGCTTCTTGTACTAATTTGTGCGTGTATACAAAATGTTGAGAAGGATCTAATGAGAAACTTTTATGACATGGTAAGAAGTCTATATTGCAATACCATTGATACTTGGAGTTGGGGTGACTTGGGGGATGCATTTAAATGTGTAATGAATAAAAGCAAATGAAAACATAATAAGAGTGCAGACAACAATATTCAATGTCTGTAGACTATAAGAGAGAAGAGCAATAGAACATTGAGCTGGAATTGAAATACAAATATATTTGTGTAAAAACATTTGAGAGGTTTAAGGTGTGTTGCAAGATGTCTATACATATGCTTTTTCATTGTTTTTCTACTACGTGGCTTCACAAATGGTGAAATAATACAATTATATACAAGTGTAGTGTTGGTTCCCAAATTAACAAATTGGAAATCCTATGAGCTTGCCTACTTAATGTTGGGATTATCCAACTCTCTTGGCCACAACGAACGGGAGTGATCGATTATTATCTTCCTCCCCTACACTTCAGGCTCTGCAGAACCAAGGCAGTTGAGCCTATACCTCAACCAAACTTCTTGGCTTAAAAGGCTTTTTATAGCAGATAACAATTATACATTAAACTTGGGTGATCTCTCAAGATAGCAAGTGAACTCTTGAGATAGATTGAATTGTGAATATCACAACTATTAAATATTTGGATTTTGAGAGAATGCTTTTAACAAGATGCTATTGGAAGAATTTTTTAAAATAATGTATTACTTGGTTTGAAATAAATACTGATGACTGCTTTCTGCTTGTAATTTTCTCGAACAAAGACTTCAACTTAAGGATAATAGATCAATTCCTTTCTTCTATTGGGAAATAGAGATAGTTCCTTCTTTAATCCTATGTACAACTAAGTGAGACAGAGAACACCACCTAAATGCTCCTATCAACTACTCCTCTTCAATGTCTTTGATTATTTTATTATGCTACAATCAGTCTTATTGAATTTAACCCAAGCTTAATGAGCCCAATAAGATAGAATTAATAGTGCCTAATAATTCTAATGATCAAATTGCAGAATAACGTGAATAATTTCCAAACATAAAGTTTTAAAGAAGCTTTATCTTTTGGAGATAAAATCACAAAGGATTGATCAATTGGGAACGATCAAATCCATAACTCCAAATTAGAGAAAATACCTATTTATATTAATGCTTCATAAAGCTTTTTGTACAATAGATTACTTGCAGAAAGTGCAGTAGAAATTAATAAGTTTTTTACATTGTGGATGATGATTTTTACCTTTACATTTTATACCACCTATATATATGGATGAATGGTTTTCACACCCCTTTAGGGTCAAGAGACACCACCTTATGTTAAAATTAAAAAAACTTCTTTTGAAAAAACTAATCAACAAACAAACTCATAAGTACCTATCTTTCGGATTTGGCTTTGGTCGAAAATCCAAAACAGATTGTACGAACATAATAGTTTTACTGGAGATAGGAAATTGGATTTTCC
Source organism: Thuja plicata (assembly GCA_018584345.1). Lineage (NCBI taxonomy): Eukaryota > Viridiplantae > Streptophyta > Pinopsida > Cupressales > Cupressaceae > Thuja > Thuja plicata. The sequence continues at coordinate 435,156 of MU223247.1, forward strand.
GAACTGGGTCCGTTTTAGATTTTCAATGTTTGATCGTTTTAATTCTCTGTCGACATCATCTTTACAGAAGGTTGAAATTCCAGCATCTCTGAAATCTTCGCTTACAGAATTTTGGTTGTTCCTGTCACAGAGCTTCCTTCCTCAATCCCTCAACTTTTAATTGAAAAGTAATATATTTTTGTATCCCATTTCATGTACTCCATCATATCATGAATTATTGGGCGTGGAGTTTAGGATGTCATTTTTTAGAGTTTTATCACTACATAGTACTCCAAATTTTGCCAAAAATTTAGAGCTCCAACATGTAGAAGATAAAGGGTTCACTGTTTTATTTTAAGAAGTACATCAATTTTCTTGTGATGATTCAAAATTTTAAATTTTCCTTCTTTGTCATTTTCTCAAATCTCTATAGAATAATTGAATAGAATAGGGATGAGTTTGTTGGAGTTGTGCAACATGGAATAGAGGAGTTGAGACTTAATTATTTGAAAAGGTATTCTTGGAAGGGCCTTGAAGTTTTTGGTGAAGATGATGCCATTATAAAATGAGATGATTAAAATGCGAGATAGTCTTAGGTCACACATAGATAACATTTGTAAAAAAGAGGTACATGGCTTCACAAATGGTGAAAATAATACAATTATATACAAGTGTAGAAGATAAAGGGATCACTGTTTTATTTTAAGAAATACATCAATTTTCTTGTGATGATTCAAATTTTTAATTCTCTTCTTTGTCATTTTCTCAAATCTCTATAGAATAATTGAATAGAATAGGGATGGAATAGAGGAGTTGAGACTTAATGATTTGAAAAGGTATTCTTGGGAGGGCCTTGAAGTTTTTGGTGAAGATGATGCCATTATAAAATGTGATGATTAAAATGTGAGATAGTCTTTAGGATACACATGGATAACATTTGTAAAAGGGAGTTGGTTTATGAGGCATTGCTGTTAAAGCTTTACCAATCTTTGTGTCGGATTTGAGGTACCAGGCCTATGATTTAATCTGTTAGCATCCTCCTAATGGTTGTTGTGTATATTAGCATGCAATACTATCTTTCTCACATATGGTGATTATGTATATGCATTAATTTGCAATCTATTTACATTATGATCTAACCACTATATGATTTGAATGTTGAAGCTGACCTCTTGATATTGGATTACAATGAGAACTTTGTTCCAATGTGCTTTGCTTTCAATTGCACCATCAAGGCTTATATTGGTGGCTCATGGTTTGGTGAAGAAGTGATGTACACAGTAGCTGACTTGGTATAGACATTGGGCAACTCACACCCAAAATGTATATGGTTGACCAATTAGGTTAACATTTGATAGTGGATTTGGTTTTTGGCATTTTGAAATTGGAGTCCACTTCAGCCCTCAACATCTGTGCTTGAGTTAAATGCTTAAGTTTGAGGTTGAGGGCTAGCCAACTCTCTATTGATGAATACCTTTAGTGGTGAGCAATGTCGAATTGCTCGACTACTTGAGGAACTCAATCAGCACATAAGGAGGATAGCAAGAGATAATTCCATTGACGTGACCAATAGGAGAGGATTCCAACCATAGAACTATTCAGCTGCATCCAAAATAAATATGGCCCTTGATCACGTTTGATTGCTCTATGAAGGTCGATTTGGGACATGACTTATCCATATATCAACACTATGTTAATCCAATTGTGCATTGCCTGTGGTGCTTGTCTTGCTGATGTAGACCATTGCCATAGTCTCACAACTAATGTGGCAAACCCCACCTTGTGGTACGGGGTCAACTTTATGTTTGTTCAAACTTAGGAAGTCCTTGATGGTTCTATGTTGAAGAAACACTAATCCAATCTCATTTTTTTTGGGGACTTTTGCCAATTTGTGAGAATCGCCTTCTAGGTAAGGTCCCTTTGTCAAACCCTCCCTCTCGATGAGCCCCCCCTTCTCTTCTTTCTATGCTTTATTCACAGTTTTCTTGATATGCTTGTTGATTTACCTATTCAAAAACACTTTCAAGTGTTAAAGCTCGCTATTTTTATGATCTTCATTGGCCACTCATACCGTGAAGTAGTGAGAATCCCTTCTTTTGAATTTGGCAGCGGTGGGGTGCAGTGCACATATCTAATAGTGTGGGTGTCTTTTCTATACCCCATCCTTGCAAGGAAAGTTTCTCCTTTTTTGTTTGAAATTTACATCATAATATGAGACTATTCTAATCAACCCCTGTTGTCCAATTCATTCCATCTGACCCCTCATTATCATGAAGCATTGGGATAAGTACAAATTAGGAAAAATAATACAGTTTATGTGAAGATGAAAAGATGGTATGAAAAATGAATAGCTGGTTGATAAAAACTATGAAGGAGAAATTATTCACAAAGCAAAATCCTACACAATGTTGTGAGTGAAATGTGCTTCCTATAAAAATATATCTCATGCCTGGTTAGAAAGAATCAATGATCTTTACTATTTTTGTAGATCATTTATTTATAATTTTATATATTTTCAAAGGGAATGATTGCCACATTTTGTTTTCTTAATAGTCATTTGCTTAGATCATTTAATTATTTATTTTCAAACAGCATGCGCAATTTCAACTTTTTGTTTCTTAACACTATCTGTTTTGTCTTTCCAGAAGACGGGAACAAATCATCGTCTTGTATAAGGTTTCTCGTATCAAATGCAGCAGCAGGATCGGTAATTGGAAAGGGTGGTGCAACTGTAAGTGATTTCCAGACACAATCAGGAGCTAGGATCCAGCTATCACGTACTCATGAATATTTCCCTGGTACAACAGATAGGATAGTGTCAGTAACTGGAACAATCAATGAAGTGCTTGTTGCAGGCAATCTTATTCTTGCAAAACTATTGAATGAGGTAAAGAATTGAAAAATTCCGAAGTCTTATGTTGATCTTCTATTTGGAGATATTTGTGTTGTTCACATTTATGAATGTGAGTTTTGTGAATGCCTTCAAATGGGCATATTTATGAAATACCTTTTGGACAGGCTGAGGATACCAATGATGCAGATGAGAAGACAGGTCAAGTTAGACTTATTCTTCCTAATTCTGTATGTGGCGGCATAATTGGCAAGGGGGGAGCTACAATTAAGTATGTCTTTTTTCTAGTACTATTAAGATTGTTATGCATGATTTTATTATTGGAGCATGCATGTTCCTAAATTTGAATACAGCTAAAATTTTGCTTTCACAATGCACATTATATTGTAAGTTACTGTTGTATATTCTTAGGTTCAATTATCTGTATCTAAAATTTCTATATTATAATCATATCCAGCATTGAAATCTATTGTTCATGCATTACGAATTTCAATATGATTTGCCTGGTTCTAAATGTAGCAAAATATTTCCTTTCATGAAGTTTATTGTGTGTTAAGTTACTGGCAATTTTATCCCCACTTGTGCATAGACATAGATTTAATTGTATTATGTGTAAACTTTACTGATTTATAATCATATTCATAACGTTTTGAAGTCTTTCTCATCCCCATCTAAGGTGTTATTATGGTTGCACCCTGATTCTATGAATGTGATGATCAAATGTTCATTCACCACCTGTTGAATTCAGTATAGCTGAAGACTAATTGATTAATCTATAAGTAAACTTTTGAAGTTAATAGCAACACAGAAAGTATTTGATCATGATGTTATTTCAATCAAAACATGTTATGGACGGTGTACACCACATTTCATTTTGGGTAATTTTCTTTCTATATATGCATTAATGCAGCAAATGTGTTTGCATTGTTAGGATATGCATCTTGGACAGTTTTCTACAGCAGTTCTACTTAGGGTGCAACTTTAATAGCTATTAAATAAGATTATAGTTTAACCTGAGTTCCAGTTTTATATATCTATTAAATAAAAACTGGAGAAGTCCTAAAGTGAAGCTGGGTTTGAGTGAAGTCATCTCCAGTTTAGTATAGTCTTGTTTAATGTTTAACTGAGATAGATTGTCTTGTTTAATGAGATACGGCACAGATTCCAAGAGTCACTTAACTGTCTCTTGGAGTGCACTATCTTATCCCACAACGTGGATCATGTAGATCATGCTGATCTTGTGTTTGACATGTAATTAGCTCTTTTGTATGCTCCCATCCAAATCTATAAGTTGAAAAGGCAGAGGTGCGGTTTAGTAATGGGAAGTTTTAAAATTCGTTTGGTAGCAAATATATCTTCAGACTTAGTGAAAATTGTGATGATGTTTTGAGATTTGGTATCTTTTTATTGCTTTCTGTAGTATAAGTTAAATAGATTCTGTTGTCATGACTTTGAATAGAAATCAGATATCATGTGCAGAATCTGTTAACTATGATTTACGAAACTTATCATGGTATCACAACAGTTGACTGAAAGCTTCTAGGAATCTTTGAATGGATAGTAGGGCTGCTACCTGTGAGAGGGAACTGTTGGAAGTTTTCAAGGGCTAGATGCCGTGATCCATGCTTGATGAAAGCACAGTGGACATGTGATAATATTGTTTTTTGTTAGGTCGCTGATCTGTTTTGTTTAGAGGATAATTCAATTTAGCACTTTGACTACCTTTAGTCTTAGACATGAATGAAGATTGGAAGGTTCCTCTAACTTTGTCCCTCTATTGTACAAATACATATAGTACTTGAAAATTTAGTTATAAAAAGATGTGTAAGGAATAAGTATAAGCACTGTAAATGAAATTTTGCCACACTATGTAAAGTTTATACTAATAAACATTAAAAACATGAAAATGGTTGCATAGAAATTTGAATGTTAGCAATGGTGGGCAAAGTTCTGGAACTTTGGGGGCGAACCAAGAATAAGTATAAGTATTGTAAATGAAACTTTGGCATACTAAGTGAAGTTTAAACTGATAAATATAAAAAACATGGTAATGATTGCATTAACAATTAGAATAATGGGTAGGTGTTTGTGGCAAGGGGCAGCACTCCCCACTGGGGTCGAGGGGCAGCACCCCTCGGGAGGTTTGGGGGCAAGCACGAAGAAGTCCTCCAAAATTCCAAATGCCATTATCACAAATTTTTAACCAATTTTTGTTTAGGGTTGCAGTTTCTAATTGGTGGCTGTAGGAGATTCCTAGTCGTCCACAAGATGGTTAGGGGACTCTTGGAAGTCCTCAGAATGTCTAGCCATCCCCACTGTCCCCAAAGTCATGACAGCCCAACAACCGCAGCAGTGTGGTAGGAGAATGTTTCCCCCGTGTCTCCACATTCCCATCCTAGAAATGGGGGGATTGGGGGGGGGGTGCGTCCCCGTGGTTCAGTACAACTTTCTTAAGCTGTTTCACAAAAGATTAGGTCACTTGCACTATGGAAGGTTTCCAATTTTGATGGACATGGTGCAAGGATTGCTTGAATTCAAGGTTGAGAAGGATGGAGTATGCAAGGGCTGTGCTCTTGGCAAGCATGTGAAGGCTACTTTTCCTAGCAGTGAGCATAGATCAAGAGGGATTCTTGATCTAATCCACTTAGATGTATGTGAACCCATGTCTTCAGCTTTCAGCAAAATGTAGTTGCAGAGTGGAAGAACAGGTCCATTATAGCAACAACTAAATCTATGATCTGTGATTTATATATATTCATGTGTCACTTGGCAGATGTATTTATTACAATTGTCTATATTTTAAATGGTTGTCCTCACAGTGTTGAAGGAGAAGACACCAGAGGAGACATTTGCAGGCGAGAATACTCAGGTAGTGCATCTTTGGTTTTCAGATGTTTTGTTAACTTTCATATCCTTGATTTTTAAAGGACCAAGTTGGAACCTTCTAGTTTAAAGGGCATCTTTATAGGTTATAGTAAAGCCTTGAAAGCTTATCGAATCTACATTATATTGTAATATTATTCACAATTTTTTTAATGTAGTTTGTCTAAATGTTTGACAAAGCCCTCCACAGAAAATTATTGCCGTTCTATTTGAAGTTGTGCCAAGTTCCAAAATAAGAATTTAGAGACATCTCACATGTACTTTGTTTTCAGATCATAGTAGAAGGGGAAATAACAATTTTTATAGAATTTGCCAAAAAGTTATAAAGCCTTTAAATTTCGGAATTCAGAAAATGGAAAACTGTTTAGTCTGACCTTAAATAGGCAATTTGAAGGTAGGCATTGTTATCTGAGAGGAATTGATTGAATCTGGGAGGCTGACCGGGAATATGGTAGACCTGCTTTAGATACACAGTGATGCCAAGAACCATAAAATTTCACTTGAAATCTTCCTCACAAAGCCACACCAAAATTCTAGACATCTATATTGGGGTTTTTGTGAATAAATGAACTACAATCTTTCATCAAACACAGCTATATCAGTCTGAAAGTGAATTACTGTTATTTGTTGTCACACAGCCCCTTCCTTGGATCCGTATATACTATAACTGCATTAAGACCTTTGACTGAGAAAACAAAGCAGCGTTAGGTAATAAGATCCTGACTCCTCAAATGCCTTCAAGAATTCAAGGCAAATTTCCTCCCATGTCTTCCTATGCCTTGTGTACTCTAGTGATCACAACCCTCATGCAGGCGGCCAGTGATAAATCTGACAGGGGGATGTCTGGTAGTTGCTTGAAGTGTACAATGTATCCAGCTAAACGTTCGTCAATACCCAATTGTTTTCATACCCAAATGGTGGCTAGCAATTTATGCTTCGACTACGTGAAACTGGTGACCATTGCGCTCAGATATAGCAATAAAATGGAACAATTTGCTCTATAGAATCACTCGTTAATTTTATTTTTTCCTGCAAACTTTGAAAAATTTGTTTTCTGTAAATTTCCTGAATGTGGAAATAAATATGTTGCTTCAGTTCAATCAATGACTCCACAGACATTTAGTATAATGTGAATCTGCCATATATTGACCAGGGAGAATTTCTTCCCTGAAATCAATCCTTGTAGTAAAGTTTTCGCCCTAGGGCTATAGGAAACTGCTTAACTTCCCAACTTGTGTTTCAATAAAATACCAAAATGCCAAGAGATATCCATATTTTGGGATCTCTCTAGAAACCCGAGATATCACTACATGGGCAAGGCTACAAAGAGATAAGATATCACTATGTTAAAGGGAACAAGGCCCCAAACCCTACAATCTTAACTCATAGAACCACGTGCAAGGCTACACAAAATAAAACAAAACGAAGACAAAAGACACAAAGGGGTTAGTACTAAAAACAAAGGCTTCAAGTCAACTAGTTGAAGAGACCTCGATAATTGTCTCAATTGCTAATATCATTATCAGAATGTTATTGTAACAGCACAAGTGGTTACATGGAAAGAGCAAGAGTATACATCAAAGATAAGACAAGACACCATGATCCAACCAACTAGCAAGGTGTGTTGTGCTATGGGACCGCGAAGGAGAGAGAAAGGAAACCAATGACTCCACATGCTAGCAAGTTGTGTTATGCTAGGTGATCTATGAAAGGGCATACATTTCACTGGACAACAAGTTGTTTATATTGTGTGATTTGTGGGATAAGAGAGAAGAAACAAATGAAAATAGTCTAGCAAGCTGTGTTATGCTAGTTCCATTCATTTCTAGAGGATTCGGTGCAAAGGGAGTTGAATAGTCTAGCAAGTTGTTTTATGCTAGTTAACCCGTCTTGAAAATGTATCGGTGCAAAGGAAAGGTCAAATAGTCTAGCAAGTTGTGTTATGCTAGTTGACCAATCCCGAGGATAACCAAACAAAGCATTGTATGTAATGTCCCCTTTTGTTTAATATCTTTTTCAATAAATAATAAAATTGCTTAGCTTTCCTTTTGTTAAGTCTCCAAAGGCTAAGCCAATAATTTAATAAAAGGAGACGACATGTTTTTCTGAATCACTTAAGTTCCTGATTTTCAGTCATAGGCATGGGTGCCACTTATCTATTGCTTCGACTTGAAGGTATGATTGTGTATTTTTTGGTAACTTGCCATCGGTTGGTCCTTTGGGGGGGAAGAAGCAAAAATCAGCTTTTTGTTGTGTGGGAATTTATTTAAGGAAATTGCATGGAAAGAGGAAGCATTCTATGCAACCGTGATATGTTATTTTCTCTGCCCTTCATATCTCTGTACAGGATGCAACTCCTGTAGCAGATCCTGTTATGGATGCAAACCCAGCACATGTATTTCGATCATTGACTGTAATCCTCAGCAGCGAGCTGTGAACTTTTGTATAGTAAGCTGTGGTTCTCTGGAAGTAACTCAAGGAGTTAGAACAGACTTAGAAGTATTTATTCTCAACACCAAATTCCTGTGATTACCGTACAAAATCTGAGATATTCTAGTGGTAGCGCTAAGGTTTGGAATTCTGGTATGTTCTAGTTTGAGAGACAATTATTGCGTGTTCAGATTATATGATAAATACAATAGAGATTCCATTGTCTATTTCTCAACATGGTGTGAGAAATCTGTGTGTTTGAAATTTACAAATTCTTCTAATATTGCTGTGAATTCATTTCTTTCGAATAAACAGTAGAATCTTGGTTTAATTTGCTAAGGTTTGGAATTCTGGTATGTTCTAGTTTGAGAGACAATTATTGTATGTTCAGATTATATGATAAATACAATAGAGATTCTATTGTCTACTTCTCAACATGGTGTGAGAAAGCAGTGTGTTTGAAATTTACAAATTATTTTAATATTGCTGTGAATCCATTTCTTTCGAATAAACAGTAGAATCTTGGTTTAATTTGCAATAACCCCAAGGAAAGATCATTTCATTGTATGCAAGAAAATCCACTAAAAATGATGCAAAGGATAACCAAGGAAAGCATTGTATCCAAGGAAATTCACTAAAAATAATGCAAAGGATAACCAAGCAAAGCATTGTATGCAAGGAAATTCACTAAAAATGATGCAAAGGATAACCAAGCAAAGCATTGTAAGTAAGGAGATCTGCTAAAAATAGTGTGAAGGAAAACTAAGCAAAGCATTGTATGCAAGGAAATTTGTCAAAAATGGTGCAAAAAATAACCAATCAAAGCATTGTATGCAAGGAAATCTCCCAAGCAGAGTCAAATAGTCTAACAAGTTGTGCTATGCTGGTCAACTAATCTTGAAAATAAGTTGTTGAAAAAGAATAACCAAACAAAGCACGCTGGTCATAAGGAAATCCCACAACATATGAATAAGGATAACCAAACAAAGCACACTGTTTGTAAGGAAATCCTGGAACATGTGAAACAAGGAGGCCGCATATATGCCCCTCTCCTTAAGATGGCATCTTAAGGGAAAAGAATAACATGGATAAACACCTTCAACACCAAGGAGATGTCCTCTGATTAACACTGTACATGCAACCTTCACCTTGCAACATGCAATAATATGTTGAGGCAAGGAAGATATAGTTGTAAAAAGATATCTTGCAACAAGTGTAAAGGGATCCTTTTGAGGGATGCACAAGAGAGGAGAAATAGGTCTTTGCTCAAAGACATCTATCTCCAAGAGGTGATGTTGAACAAAACTAACATGTTTGACCAAAAGTGGGGAACGAGAACAAGAATTCACACCTTCGCCAATTGCTAGGTGAAGGGATTCTTGATGAAGGATGACACACTTTTGCATCCAAAGTGAGTGATTTGTTTATGATAGACATAGGCTTTCAAGTAAGGGAGAGGTTGTAATCAATAATGTACACCTCTTGAAAAGAGAGAACAATTCTATGCAAGAAAGCACATCACATGATAAGCAAATTCCACTCAATCAAGGGAAAGTGGATCCTTAGAAAGGATAGGAGATTAAAGAGATAACCCTTGCCCCCCAAGTGTGAAGACTAGGAAAAGTACCTATTATGTTATATATGGAAGTATAACGCTATGCAAAACAAAGAGCCCCCAATAAGGTAAGCTACTAAAGTTGCATAGTGTGGAGCAACATAATAGGCGAGGGAGTGCTAAGGTTTTAAATTGATATAAAGAAAAAGTATGAGATTTGTTGCAATATGAATAAGACATCTATTGAGAAAACCTTGAACAAATTGTCTAAATTCAATGCAAGCAGCAAGAGAATGTGAATTACTATGATGAAAAAAACAATAGAGATCATTTTTACTTGATTTTTTATTCTTTGGGAAGGCGAAAGGAGAATTTTTTTTTTTGTCATATTTAAGACTCCAAAAGATTCCTTTTGCTAAAGCCAAACGATCTTTGTTAAGAGGTAGAATATTTGTTTCTTGTGGTAAGAGTATTTGTAAGGGAGGCGAAGGATTGGAATTCGGAGTAGGAACATCACTTGTGTTAGGTTTTTGCTTTCTTCTTTCTTTATGTAAGAAATGGGTGGTTGAATCGGCTTAAAGAAGGTTACATGCAATATATTCTTGAGATGCAAATCCTAAGCGTTGTGTGGGAAAAGGTTCTATAGGGACTTTTATTCCTTGTTCCTTTCCAAGGCCTTGCTCACTATAGCCTCACTTAGAGATAATGTCATAATCCACTTCATAATATGTCTTTAGTTTGGGGTGTAGAAGGCTTATATCTTGAGGTTTATGGAAAGGTATTGTGTAGGGATGGGTAGTAGTAAGATTGATCTTTATAAGGAGATTCTTAATATTATTATTTGCATCCACTTACTAGGTTGGGAAGAAGTATGCTCATCTAAATATTTATCTTTGCTTAATGTTAAGTTAGGAGATAGGTCATGAATATAGTGCCCAACACATTCATGATTTACCATATTGTTGCCCTATTAATTTACTTGCATAATGTAATTTGGTTGGCATCCTCGTCCTGTATCAGTATTACTACATCTCTTGGTAACTATGGGATTCAGATAAATGATAGCATGAAAGATTGACCTAGTGGTGGAGTTGAGTCCCGGGTTTTTGTTGATGTGAGTTTTGTTCCAGTACAACATGCAGAATTGAATACTCAGTATTCCAAGATGAAATACCAAATTCCCAACTCTCTCTTGAATAAGGATGCTCATATGCTAAACAAAGTATATAGATTGTGTGATCAAATGAGACAGCCTCAAGGTTCCTTCTTTATTGTGGACTTTCACTCAGTTATAATGATGTGATATGTTGGTTATCACAAAGGTACTTACAGTGTTCAACCAATGGATATCAACTACTTCCAACTACTTCAACTACTTCCAACCAAACAAACTACAAAGGGAAAGGGTTTAGGAAACCTATTCTACTCCTAGAATGCAAGAACTGATGAATGCCTTTGTGACTATACTAGACTTAGTTTAGCCATTGACATCAACCAAGCTAGTGCGATCTCTTTAGGTAGATCTAAGATGTTAAAACTATCACCATTCCATTAACACCATTCATCGATGCATATCAATGTGCAAGCAATAATCAAAGTAATCTCATAAATGTCATTTGACCACGCAAGGCGTACTTACAATCAACAAACAACTAGTGGTTCATTCGACCACGCAAGACATACTTACAATCAACAAGCAGCTAGTGGTTTGGTCTATGCGAGTTCACCAAAGATGCATCCAAAATACCTTCCATTCAACTAAACACTACATCTAATCAACATGAAATGAAATCCTAATCTAAGTGAGGAAAAGTAGAAATCATGCAAAACTCCGAAGCAACACAAGTAATCCACCATGAAGACCAACAATGAATTAGCAATTACTTTGATAACATTATGAGCTCTCCTACTAGGACACTTGGCATGATTTGAATAGTTGAAGAAATGGGTGCCACCGCAGCATGCTTATCTTATAGGCTTAATAAATACCCTTTGATGATGAGAAAATATTCAACATTATTAAGCCTACAATTGTGATGGCTCATATTTTCCAATAGTTTTATCTCCATGCTGTCTTCTCTACCCTTAGAAATCTTCTTGTTGCATTTGGCTTGTTCTTACATTTTTGACTTCTTGATTTGTATTTTCTTGAATTTGGGTTTGGATATGCATCTTGTTGGCTTGATTTTGATCTTGAAATCTCCTCTTGGTTATCTCCTTGATTCATCCAAAATACCTTCCATTCAACTAAACACTACATCTAATCAACATGAAATGAAATCCTAATCTAAGTGAGGAAAAATAGAAATCATGCAAAACTCCGAAGCAACACAAGTAATCCTACCCTTAGAAATCTTCGTGTTGCATTTGGCTTGTTCTTGCATTTTTGACTTCTTGATTTGTATTTTCTTGAATTTGGATTTGGATATGCATCTTGTTGGCTTGATTTTGATCTTGAAATCTCCTCTTCCTTATCTCCTTGATTCATCCAAAATACCTTCCATTCAACTAAACACCACATCTAATCAACATGAAATGAAGTCCTAATCTAAGTGAGGAAAAGTAGAAGTCATGCAAAACTCCGAAGCAACACAAGTAATCCACCATGAAGACCAACAATGAATTAGCAATTACTTTGATAACATTATGAGCTCTCCTACTAGGACGCTTGGCATGATTTGAATAGTTGAAGAAATGGGTGCACCTCAGCATGCTTATCTTATAGGCTTAATAAATACCCTTTGATGATGAGAAAATATTCAACATTAATAAGCCTTCAATTGTGATGGTTCATATTTACCAATAGTTTTATCTTCATGCTGTCTTCTCCACCCTTAGAAATCTTCTTGTTGCATTTGGCTTGTTCTTGCATTTGTGACTTCTTGATTTGTATTTCTTGAATTTGGGTTTGGATATGCATCTTGTTGGCTTGATTTTTATCTTGAAATCTCCTCTTGCTTATCTCCTTGATTCAACATTCAATACCAGACCTTAATCACACTTTAACTTTGTTTTATCAAACTTGCAAGATAGTAAATTAAATTTTGAAGTTGCTAGGTGCTGGTATGTTAAAATCAGACTTCTTAAAACTTTAAAACAGAGTTCTAAAATGGAAAATCTAGGTCTGTAATAGCATGAAATACTTGCGACTTCAATCATTTCAAAACTCTACACATCATACCACTCTTGCTAACTCACTTTGACTTCGCTGTTTATGAGATAAAGTGACTGAGATCTGCGAAATAATGCCTGGTACAGAACTATATAGTTCTGAAAAATGATTTAGATCTCTGTCTCTAACAGCAACGACGTTGTAGAAAGGTAAAAATTCAAGTCTTGTGTTGATCTCTCTTGATTTCAGGCCTTGAATTCGCTGGAGATGACTGAAATCAGAACATTATTTGCTGGTAATGCTATTATCAGTCCTCCTTTGGCATGAAAAGTTGAAGAAGATTGATTTTTTATCAGCACCTATATGCAGCCCTGCATCAAAATTGATTATAAAATCTCCCTCAATTTGTAATTTGCTGGTTCAAATTTCTCCTGGTATGCCTACAATCAGATTTGAAATGATTTTCTTTGAAGTGTTGAAATGGCCCTGCTTATATGATTGATCTCTTAAATTGATTTCATCTTTCAAGGCTACAAAAAATTGAATTTCTACCATCAAATATTAAATGGCAATATTGATGATAGATCTCCATTTGTATTGAATGTATGGCCTTTTATTCAATTTAATCCTCTTGCCATTTCAGATTCAAAATTAGGCCCTCTAATTGGATCGAATTCCTCCTTATATTCATATAAATGCAATCCAATATTAAATTTGGGCCTTCCTTGCATTGAATATAGGAGTTTTGAGTTGAGATGGGGCCACACGTTGGGAATAGGACCAGATCTGGGCCTGCAAGTTCGAAATTAAGGCTTTGACCATTGATTTACACCCACACGTTTGTCAATGAAGCCACACGTTTGAGGCCTAAGACCTGATTTAGGTCCTGCGTCCAGACTTAGGCTCGCTTTAGGGCCTTGGCTATTAATTTAGGCCCACACGTTTTCATCATAGGCCTGATTTAGGCCTTACCTTCATCGAATTTAAGCCCAGATTTAGGACACAAGCCCACACGTTTCATATATAGGATCCCACGTTAGCTTTATAAGGCCCAGATTTGTGGCTGTAGTGATTGATTTTTAGGGCCCGATTTATGGATTTAAGCCCGCATGCTTCATTTAAGGCCAATGCTTTGAGCTTTGAGCCCACACGTTATGTTTATGAGGCCATACATTTTCTGATTGAGCCCAAATTTAGGGCCATGGATGCTAATTGAGACTCACATGTTTGCTAATGAGGCCACACGTTGACATTAGGACTGCCCTATCCGAGATTAAGGCCCGCACGTTTCATTTGTTTGGGGCTCATGCCTAGAGTTTTGAGCCCACACGTTTGATTATAGGTCTGATTTAAGCCTCACTCTCATCGAATTAGGCCTGATCTTAATAGATCAGGCCCAAACATTTCATTTTAGGGCCCAATTCTCATCAAACTTAGACTCAGATTTGGGGCTTAGAGTCATACGTTTGGAGTTGGGGCCTAGATGCTGGCAATTAGCCCCCACGTTTCATGCTTGGGCCTTGCTGATTGGCCAAAGGACTCTTATGTTTGCTTTTGGATCAAGGTCCATTCATCAGCCCTATGGCTTGCACGTTGATCTACAAGGGGCTGCAAACTCGAGGTTGGGTATACACTTATGCAAAAATAGGGACCATGCTTTTGCCCATCAAGGCTGTTTGAACTTCATGAAGGAGGCTTGTGATTGGCTGCTACTTCTTCATGCCTTCTTTTTACATTGTTTTATTTACCTCCTTAATCGAACTCACCACTTTGAATTGATCTCCTTTCCCATTAAACATTTTTTCATCTCCTTGCCATATAGGAAGGTGGATTCCACCTCTTGATGTGGCAACTTCGCCACTTGAGAAGGTGGGTTCCACTCCTTCATTTGGCAATGCCACTTGAGAAGGTGGAATCCACTTCTTGATGTGGCAATGCCACTTGAGAAGGTGGATTCCACTCCTTGATGTGGCAACCTCAAGAGGGAAAAAAAAACATTTTAATTTTCACTTTCCACTTTATGGCAATTTTATAAGGCTGACTTATACATTGGCTCAACCTTTCTAGTTTCCATACTCGGCCAATTTTTGCCATTTTTCAATTTTTGGTCTTGATTTTTAAGAGGCTCTCAAAAATTAGAATTGTTGCCAACCTACTTTACTATCTAAACCTACCAATGGGGCAAAAAGAGGGGGTCCCCATTTGCAATGGGGCAACGGTGTGAAAACCTCACAACAGTTTCCCACAATACCTTTTCATTCAAGTCTTCACAAATGGTTTAATGTTTGTAGAATCTATTGTGGACGCTAAGGAGACATTGAGAAATATTCACTTAATGCACGAACAAGTTTATGGTTTCGGCTGTTTTTAATAGACTATATGAATGTAGGGACATATTTTAGATTAGTGATAGCAAGATTTGGGTTAATTGTAATTGAAGTTATTTTTTGAGATATCAAAGTGAATGATTTTCAAAGAAATAGTTGGGATGTGAGACAACATGTCAGATTATATTTCAGTTGCCATTTCTTGGCATAGATATTATTATCAACTTGGTCCAAGGTCCTTAGCTGAAAAGCATTGGTGAATTTGGTACTCAAATTTGGGTTTGCATTGGTGGTCATGTTTGATGTTGATATAAAGTCTTCTGTGTAGGAGAGGTGTATATTTCGAAGCATTAGCTTGACATTAATGCAAAGAGAGCTGAACGTTTGTCAGATGCCTAGTGTACATTTTAAGGAAATTGTCATTGCATATTTAAGGTTATATCTTAAAAAATGCAGTGTTTGAGTTGCTCAATCATTACACTGAGTCTAGATTTTGGGGAGAACTGGATTTGAATGCAAAAGGAAATGTTAATTTCATGTACTTGACAAGGTAACCTAAATGATGTGGGCAGGCTGAAAATTGTCCTTGGCAGGGAGTGTAGCTGGAAGCATCTAGTTTTCATGGTAATGGTAGCATGGAGGGGACTTGCTAGATTTGGTCTGGTGCCATTTATCTGTATTGTAATGTCTAACCATCATGCACTGGCAAACACTTTATTAATGTAAGAGGTAAGGAAATGGTATAGCTCAAGAGCTTGGTGGGTCATTGAGGTGTGAAATTCTCATTTACTCAATGCCGACATGGTAGGTCCTTTTGCAAAACATGGTAGTTGGAACTATATTGTCCTTGTTAATGGGTTTACCTTAAGCAACTCTTTGTAGAACAGGTACTAATTGGCGATTAGCATCTGATTTGTGAGTCTCACCTGCTAAGGGAAAAAAAGTTTTGTTCATGATAGGGCAGATGATGGGCAAACAAGATAATATATATAAATTTATTACAAGCAAATGTTTAGATAGGAAGCATCATTCTTGTTTGTTGTTAGTTTCTAGTTGCTTTTGATATGATGGTTATTAATGAGAACATGATTTGTGGCAACAAACTGGAAAATTAAAATTTCATCCATGGATGTTGCTTTTTGTTGAAAACAAGCAGGCTAGTTGGTGTTCAGCATTAGACTATTGATCGTAAAAAATTAACCTTGATTCACATGGCCCATGTAATGTTTAAAAATATTAGCAAGTTGAATCTAAAATTGGTGAACTGTTCTACAACTGGTGGATTGAGATGATTTTGCAAGTGGTTCAATCGTTCACAACAGGTCTGATTATTTATTATTACAGATCTATGTGTAAATATCCAATTGGAACCTCAAAACTCATTCATTCAATTGCAATTTTACTTTAGGTGTGATAATTGGGCCAATATATTGTTCATGTCAATTGATGAATTATGCTTGCTATTATCATCCTTTAATATGTATATTTTTCTTCTCCTTCATTTGCCTTATAACCCTAAATGGGAAATGAGACCTGTTTATTAGTGATAAGTGTTTTAAATTTTTCCGACGACAAAATATTCTGTATTGACATGTAATATCTCTAAAAATAGCATTCAGTAAACATGAGAGTTAATGCAACAATAAAGCATTTAGACTTGAGAAAATATTGATAACAGAAATTGTGTAATGATGGTCAGAGGTGCTGGAGAAGTGGATGAATGATATGAAATACAGCTTTATGACAATGGACAAAATAAATTAGAACAGTCTTGGACAAGGGATCTTATTTGTATACCGCATGTAAATGATTTGGCCTTTTGGATATCATTATTACCATTTTCATCATTCTATGATCAATCATTAAACTATGTCATGGGAAATCAGAATAGGTGATATGATGAATTGATTCATGAATCACAGTCCATGATTATATAGGAATCTTAACTGCCTACACTGTTAAATGTTAAATGAATGATCAAAGTAATCAAGTAGAAAAAACATCCTATACTTACCTTGGTCATTGAATGGTTGTTCATTTCCACTTTCTCTATTTTTGGCATTGTACAGTTGGAAAAAAACTGAGAAGAAGAAAAAGAGTTCAAACAGTTAAATAAGGGGTAAATAATGATGGAGCATGCCAAAGGCTTGATATGCTTTATAATCATTTCAGAAAGGAAGCATGCTGAAACTCGATAAGTTTGACCATATAAGTTATGGATCAAAAAGAAGTTTAACCATAGAAGTCGATTCCTGTAATATTAATGTGAGAAATTCCTTTTGGGTTTTGGTTTGAGATTCTGCTAGGGTCAAGAATATTCCATGTACTTGTTGGTTCTGGATGCCTGGGAAAAGATTACCATGAAAAAACAATTGTATCTGATTCAACTGGTGTTGCATTGCTGTAGAATTTTTTGCATTGCATCACTCTGTATTGTGGTATTTGATTAACTCTTTTCTTGTTTCTTTCCCTGCAGAGCCTTTGTTGAAGACTCACAAGCCAGTATTAAGCTATCTTCTCAGGAGCAAGCCTTGCCTGGAATTAATGATCGAGTTGTGACTGTAAGTGGCACCCTGGAGCAACAATTACGTGCAATTTTCCTTATAATTACGAAGTTGGCTGAAGATCCAAATTATGCACAATATGGAAATGCGCCACTCTCATATTCAGGTAGATTGTCATTCTGGTTTGTTTTTATTGGACAACAAATACTGTTTTCTTAGGTTTTCTTGTTTATAGTGTTTCGCCAAGTGTTACTATTAAATCTCTTTTTTGATCGCTTAAATGGTGGCTGGCAATTTAAACCGTATATTATTTCAATTTCCTTACACTTAAAAATTGGTCTTCTCTTTTGTATGGCATTTGCATATAGAGGTTTTATGGCTCCTACACTGGCTCCTCACTTATATTTGCTACCTGACAGATACATGCCATGTGGTATTGTGCTTTTATCACCATTCCACTTACCCTGTCCTGAATAGATGGTATTTCAAAATTTTAACCTTATCAATCATCTTAGAGCTATGTCCATCATTCACTGATCATTGAAGGGAATGTGGTTAGTGGGGGCTTCTGTGGACCACCTCAAAGCAGGTAGCTGATCATTGTATATAGATGTTGTTGCAGTGAAGAGGAAAACTAATTAAAATTAGTTTTTGAATACTTTGTCACTGTTTCCTAGAGAGGTAAAGGAAGAAAACTACTCCAAGGAACATAGAGCTAAATAAGGATATCTTTTTAACTTGGAATTGAATCAGCAAGGTAACCCTAATTGAAGATACTGGATAATAAATAACCTATTATGGCACTTTCAGATTTAGAGGTTCGGAAGAAAATTCAGCTTTAGTGTGATAGTTTGCATTCCCTCAATGCCGGCCTGGCCGATAGAGTCATACAGTGGAGCCCCAAAGTTCCAATCAATGTAGTGTGTGCGTGATTGTATTGAAGAGACATTTCTTTAAAGGATACAGTGGAAATGTGTCTAGAATTATCAATTCTTCAACACTGGAAGGTATTTTTCTTACCTAGTTGTGAGCTAGATTGAAGTTGAGGACTGGAACTCTCATGTTTGGTGTTAATAGTTATGATCTTGTAATTGGGTCTTTGAGAGTGCTAAATAATCATTTATAGGTGACTTGTAAAGTAACTTGATTTTCCAGTGATTGCAACTCAAAGTCATTCAAGCAATAATATGTCCTTTTTCAAATTGTAATATGCCTGATAAACATGGTAAATCAATGATGATGATCCGATCACTTGCATTGACCAAGACAAGTTTCCAAAAAGTTTTGGTCAAGTCCTGTGATGCCCCTTTTAAATTGTCTTTAAATTTGCTTTGAAGATTTGTCTCTTTGCAACAGTCACTAAAAGCCTTTTTTTTTTCTGTAGTGATTTATCTTCAGTGGATGCCTTTGAGATGTCTTTAAATTTGCCTGAATTAGTGGTTTTCATCCACTAAATTCAAACCTCAAGGGTTTTTTTCATCAGGTTGCTGAACCACAGTCCATGCTGACAAAGTGTAATAAGTAGATACAAAAATATTTTCAGCACTTCTTCTTGATTGGACCCCCTTTAGTAGATTATTTCTTTATTAGTCATTACTCTTCAAAATGCCCCTTGACTGATATTATCATTTAAAAACAAACTCCTATCATAATTTCATTTTATTATAGTAATTAATTATTTATGATTTGAACTTCTTGGATTGACAGCTCTAATATAATTTTTCAGTGATTAAATTATGCAAGTTCTGTTTTTCAGTGGCAGATCTGTTTTTATGTTGGCGGCAACTGAAAGATTTTACAACTCTCATAATTTCTTTCTTCTGCAATTTACCTAATACTAATGCCTCCCTTTTCTTTTATTCCTCATCTACTACAGTAACCTTGTGACCACCTAATAATTTTCATTGAATTTCACCAAGCATTGTAGTTATAGTCACAGCTCATCTCCTAAATATCAAATTCCCAAGACCCACAGGAATGTATGTTGCTCATTTTGTTAATCTTCTTTTAGTTTTAAGGAGGGGGCATTACAAATGCATTGAAAAATCGTTGTATTGTTTGGAGGCAATATATTTACCCTAAGTCACAGGATTCGGCGAACTTCAGACATGAAGTTTGAAATTCATCGAATATTGAACAATAGAAAAAAATTCGTTGAAATTCGCCACAAATTTGCATTAAAAAGCCGGTTGAGTTTTTATTAAATTTTATTTTCGTGTGGCACGCTTTTTGCTATGGTTTTCGATAGGGTTTTCTTATAAATGCAAACACAGCTCAATTTGAAACTTGAGTTCACTAAGACAGTTTTATCCCTTGCACGGACAGTTTTATATGCTTTCAATTCGCTCCTTAAGAGGTCGCCGTTGGGTTTTCATGACGGTTTACTCATAGAGGCGATGTCGCTTCACCAACGACACCCAACAAGTCGGAGGTAGCTGCAACTCTGCGCGACTTCAATTAGGTCTCTTGGGTGCACAAACTCCAGTTAGATATTTTTTAACGTTTCTTTATTTTCGTATTGATATTTAATGAAAACTTTAAAATGCTTTTTTCTTTACGTTTCTTTGTTTTGGTTTTTTAATTTTTGAAAATGCATTTCTAAAAAATTGAATTTTTAATTTAAATATTGACTTTGACATCCTTAAAAAAATTAAATGTTATATTATTTATACTAAATTGTTATAATATTTAATTTTAACAAATTCAAATTTAATTTAAGAATTTTATTCTTTCAAAAATAATAGATAAATTAATTTGATAATTTATTGGATATATTCTTATATTTTTTAAACATTAAATTTATATACAACAAATTCAATGTCGATTTTTTTTTGAATTTTTTACGCTTTTAAGAAATAACACAGCCCGAGCCTGACACATCTCATCAAGAAAGGCTAGAAACAATTGCTACATTTCACTGTCAACACTAGCGAATAGAGATAACAATCTTTCATTATTTTCTGAAGTATAAATTTTCTTTTGATCGATAATAGGGTGATATTATATTAATTTCTTAAAGATTCCATTACATAGTAAATCCAAGCCACTTAATGGCCGATAAAACACAGACACCCTCCAACAGACAAAAAAATAGGCCACTTCATGGCAGACCAACAAACGAACACCCCATATCCCACCACCACTGTTACAAAAAACACCCGAACAGACCATAGAAACCAGAGATCTATTAAAAACGCTAGGCCATACTACTGAAAATAGGGTACGCCGAGGCCCAAGACCCCCGAGACCCATCCCACCCTACTCTCTGAACCATCATGCCGCTTCTTCCTTGGAGAAGTTCAGGAAAGTTGCGCCACCTCGCTCCACTTCAGTCGCTCCGCCAACACCAGCCCTCCTACCACTGCAACCACCGCCACGAGCACCTCGTCTAGAACTGTCACCATCGAGTCCCCAGCCACGAGCTCCATCAACTCCACTTTTCGCCGCGTTGGATGGAAACTGCCTTCGAGGAACGAGACGACCATCCTTCCCCAAAGGGGCAGTAGACTTCACCGACGTCACCTTCCTCCTACTCCTCCGGTCGCCTTCTCCATCCTTTTTGAGTCCTTTTGCAAAAAGGCCAACAAAGCCCGCCACCCCTTCCGAACATTCTGAATGTAATCAGCCATTCGGTGGGTTGACGACCAGATCACCAGCGACTGCAATTCATCTTCACCACCACCAATGGGTCTCCACGGGCCATCATGCATGTGCAGCCCGACACCAACCTTCGCCCACCCAATAATGTTCGCCAAACTCCCAGCCCATTTGGGTTCCAAGCACGCACAAGCCACACCGAGACCCTCCTCCCATGAAGAACCAACTATCAAGGCCAAGGTTAGAAAGAGGGATGAAATGTTGAGGTTGGTTCTCGGCTCGAGAATGGAATTGAGGAACTCCTCACCCAACATCAACACCACCGCCTCCCAGAACTCAACTTGATCAACTTTGAATACATTCCTCATCCTCTAAATGGAGATGGAACCTCTAAAACTAGGGAGCTGTCCCGAAGATTGCAGAGAGAAGTTTGCCTCCATCTTCGATCTTAACCGAAACCCACCAAAACGCAGACCAAGAAAGTGATTTGAGCACCAAAACGCCACCATTCAACTTAAGAGCCGACTCACACAAAGTTCGTCCTGGCGTGTGCGAGCTGTCCCATTTTCATCACAATCCTTGCCACGATTGCAAGCGGATCTTTAGGCTAATCCCACTTCGTATTTCCCACACATCGTGCCCATAGCCCAATCGTCCTTCCGGACTGCATAGCTAAAAGGATTGTACTTCCTTCGCCACCAACTTCAAAAGCCTCTTCATTACTAAAAAGGGGTGTTCACTGAATGATTTATCTAAAAATCACAACTTTTTGTATCAAAATCTAAGGAACCCAGGAACCTTAGATCTTCAAAAAGTTCAAACTTGTCCGTTAACGACCCATTCGCCCCTATGTTGGAGAGTTTGTCAGCGAGTTTGTTTGCCTCCTGAGGACATGTGTCACCTTGAAATCATTAAATTCCCCAAGTAAATCACAGATTCTCCTGACATGTTTGTTGAGGTACTAGGTATCCATCTGTCCTTTGACAATACCATTCACAGTAAGCAGGGAGTCACCTTTAAGGTGAAGCTTCCTTACCCCCAATTTTTTTGCCATCAGGACTGCACCAAGCGCTGCCAAACATTCAGCCTCATTATTAGTGCCGTCTGCCAACCGTTCAGCTCCAATCCCCATGATACATCCTTGCTCATTGCATGCTACAAAGCCAGCCCCTGACGAGCCCAGGTTTCCTCTTGAGGCCCTGTCAAAATTAACCTTGGTCCAGCCAGGCTCAGGTGGCTTCCAACTACATCTGGGATCCTCCTTATTCAGAGATTTAGCCCTCTGGAGCCCATTAACGGGCCTGTATGGAATTTAACATTGAAGAAGGTGAATCGAGCTAATTAAACCTTTAATAGTTAAAGCTTTACAAACTGCCTATGGATGTCTCACTTATGTTGGTAAAAAATGGTATTTAACATTGCTTTTATCTATGAAACATCCACCATGATGATTTTTAAACGATATTTGAATTACAAACTACATACAGGGTCCTGAAGAATTAGTGATACCTGCTTTATGTGATTACATGATTTGGTTTCAATGCTTGGAAAATGTCTATTGTAATTTATCTGACAGTTAAGAGGGCTCTTTATCACTGTAAAGTATGCTTGCTTTCGTTATCCTGAACTTTAAAACATGTATTTTGCTCTAATCTATCTAATTTCTTTTGGCATGTAGCTTCTATTAGGATGTATGCTTGATTTTTTTGAAAGGGTATTTCTGTTCATTTACTTGAAACACTTAAATCCGAAGAAATTGTATCATTGTTGTACAGGTATAAACATGTCTGGAATGCAAGGCATTCCTAGTGCTTATGCTCCAATTGCATATGGGGTAGCAAACTACGGTCCTACTGTTTTTGGAAGCCATTTGCGGAACAATAAGGTTTGTTACGAGTTTATATTCTAATTCATTTCCTGTATAGTGATCTTGATTATAGTGTGTTTTCTGTAACGACGTTCATTTGGCTCTCATGCAGTGATGGCCATGACAAAAATACCATATAATATCTTTACTCACTACTTAATTTTATAGTCTTTTACTTTGTCAATCACAAATGTTGGGGACCAAGTGGGAATGATAATAGCATCTTCTTTCAAGAAGAATATTGATGCTTAGGAGCTATTAGAAATTAATAATTACAGGTATAAAGATCACTACATGCCAATCATTGATCAAATGACAGGGACATAAACTCATAGTTTGTGTTGTGGACAATGGAGCCA
Organism: Thuja plicata; assembly: GCA_018584345.1. Classification (NCBI taxonomy): domain Eukaryota; kingdom Viridiplantae; phylum Streptophyta; class Pinopsida; order Cupressales; family Cupressaceae; genus Thuja; species Thuja plicata. The sequence goes on from MU223247.1 coordinate 458,620, forward strand.
CCTCTAGTCTTCTGTGCTCTTTCCAGCTGTTTGTAGCATTGCCCATGGGCTCTGCCTTTGAAGAGAAAACTCTTTATTTGGCCATCAATGGTGTGGAGCCAGGCACATTTTCTGCTGGTGGCTTTAAATTCTATATTCCATCTCACTAGTCAGCCTCCACATCTGGTGGCTGGACAGTTGCCACCTAATGGCTAGTTGTTGTTGGCAATATTTTAAAAGAATTTAAATTTATGACAACTGCAAATTTAGGGGAAAATATGTTGATTTGGTTGACTGCAAATACAGGGGGTAATAAAATGTTTCAGGTGTATAAAACTTGTGGATTATGATATTTATGGCATCAAAAACAAAATTCACAACTTGGAGTCACGAGCTATGGTAGAAAGGAGCTTCTATCCCTTTGCCCAACGTTACTAGCTCCATGTGGAGCTATCAGCTATGTGCTTGTATCTTGCTACAGACTTAGGAGCATTACTTAGGATAGGGTTTGACTTAGCAAATTGGAAGTATAAAAGTAATTTAATTACAAAGAATATGATGGGGGAAAAGTTGAAAGAATTAAAAAAGGTTCTTCTTCCATCTAACATGACCCAAAAGGATTTTCCTTTTTCAAAAAAAAAATACTGGATCAAGGATTTTTTATAATTTTATTATTTTAAATCATCCTTCAAAGATCCTCCAAACCCTTATGAAAACACTGACTTTCATCCTTTTTTGTTTAAGCATTTTCAAAATTCTATTCTTTTTTCCTATAAATTTCTATAGACCTGCCGAGTCTACCTGTCGGGACTCAGTGAGTCTAACCCTACTCACTGGGTACCCAGATCATGAGTTCTTGGTCCTTGGCTTGGTCTGTTTTACTTGGGATTTGCCAAGTTTGAGCAAGTCGTAAAAAGTCTTGGAACACTGATTTAGTACCATGAATGATAATCTCTCAGGGCGATCTATTATATATAGAAGGAAGGTATGAAGAGTTCATTAATAGTGTGGTACATCTAGCATAAATCTGGACCTGAAGGCACTGTAAGTTGTACCTAGTTAGGTTTGCTATACAATAACCCAATTAACACTGATTCAGGGACTTGATTGACATCCTGAGCATCTCAATCTTAAGCCAGCACTGGTGATCAAGGAGTCTGATAAGACAGGTCTTCCATGTTGTTTAAATATGCACTAACGTATTAAGCAATCAATGTCAAGCAAAATTATCGAGACAACCAACATTGATAGCCTTTTGTAAAGCTTGGATAATATTTGACAAAGAACAATTATTTATACTGTTTATTTCTATGCAAAATTAATGGCATATGCAAAATTAATGTTTGGTTGCCACTAGCAGGATGTTGCCATTTTGCAGGTAACAAGATCAAAAGACCAATGCATCTAAAAATATTGTTGAATGCCTAAATGCTTATTCATTAATTGATTTTCATTGCAAAAATACTATAAAATTATTTTACAAAATACAACAAGCTTCAAGAAAATTCTATATTTGAATGGAATACACTTCAAAATGCTTTACTCTTTAGAAATTTAAGTTTAGGCGAATGAGTTGTCATATACATTGACATCTTTGTAGTGATCTTGTATTTTGTTTGTCATCTTACTGTGTACATAAAATGTTTAATTATTAATTTAGGTCCAATAGATGTGCATTTTATTCAAGTGAGCCTTTTCCCATTCTCTGACTGCATGACCTGAGTTATCCAGACTCGTAACCTTCTATGCTGTTAATCCTTTATGCAATACAACATGATTGAAATAAAATAAGAGCATTGCTTTGTAAGTTTTGAAGATTAGAGTTCAAATGGCATAAGAGCAGGCCTTTTGTGTGAAATTTATATTGAAGATGTAACTGCTGTGACTTATCGTACTTGACATCTAAGCAAGAAAGATACTAACTAAACTCCAGAAACTCATTTATTTATTTATTTTAGGGGTTGATGGCACCACTGGTTCCTTTAAGATCCCCTATGCCTGTTAGGTTACCTGTATTACCGACTACTAATAGCGCACACACATCAGTCAAAATGCAAGTTCCTGATGAGCGTGTTGGTGCAATAGTTGGGCGTGGTGGGAAGACTATTCTTGAGATCCAACAGGTAGTGTGCTTATTTCTAGGAAACATTGTAAAGTTCTATATCTTGTCTCTTGTTACCTTATTGTGCATAGATGCCCTGAGAGTGCAAATTGTTTGTTTTACAGATCAGCGGTGCCAAAATAAAAATATCAGATCGTGGAGATTTTGTATCAGGTACAAATGATAGGTGAGTACCAAGTCATGATTACAATATAAACCGCATTATATGAAAAAAATGATAATTATAATCTGTCTTGAAGTTGCACTTTTTCAGTGTTGTATGAATGTCAGTTAAAAAGATTGTATGGCTATTCCTGAAGTTTTTAAATTCTGCTAGAGCCTTACCTATAGGCCATTTCATATCACAAGTTCCTTAAATAAATAAAACTTTATGGGTTTCCCCATGTAGCTGCCTGCTATGATGTGGTTGATACTGTCATATTAGCAAACTGAACAGGAGGCTGGGGCTAGGAAGAATTATTTACAAGTTTTTACAAGGAAAAAGTGTTCGCAGATTTCTTAGGTAAAGTTTACAGTCATACTTCTTGATTGAGATTTCCTTACATGCTGATGTTGAATGACCTGTGAACACAATATTGTGATGTGCTAGAAGAAATTTTAAATTTTTCTGCTCTGAAGTCTGTCTTTTAGGCTTCTTCAGCAAGCTGTTGTCTATTCATGATGAATAATTCTACACATTGATCTGCATGAAGAGCTCAAAAATCTCTGGCAGTTTTTAATATCCCTCTCCTACCAGGATTCACTGCAATTGATACTGTTTATTTAAGGTGTGGGAGGTCTCAAATGACAACAGTAGGTGTTATTACCTGAGTAACCTAGTCTTGGAATATATCTGGAATTTCTATTTGTTTCATGGTCATATCTTAAGGCTCATGTGATTATGAAATTAAAGTACCCATCTAAGTGTGATTAAGTCAACATATCCATTTTATCAAATAATTAACATATATCAGAAATTTTAGATCTGCCTTTCACTCAGTATCTTTTGTCATGAGAAATTAGTATAGTAATTTAACTGTGCTCTTTCACATCGACGATTGAGTTGAAGCTTTTCATAATTACTTTCCAAGCAGCTTGAGTTTTCCATTCAGACTGGTGAAATGATTACATTTGAGTACAAAACCACATCATCATGCGGAATCCTGATGGCTGATACAATAGATAGCTTACAACTACTAAGTATTTATGATTCATCATCATAATTCATAAATTAAATCTTACAAAATACAACATTTTACATCTTCCTCTTCGCTAATCTAGTGAAAATTTGAGGAGAGTTTAAGGTTCTAAGAGTCTGTTGTGGATCCTTGCTTGGCATAGAAGGTTATGCTTGTGGGAAGGTTATGCTTGTGGCTCTGGTTAGCCCCCAATCCTGTTAGTAGAAAGCAATGACTTCGCTTCAGCCTCATCAGTGTCATCAAATTCTATATCTTCTCTTGCACCTTCATCCTCTAATGCTTGTGTGCTAAGTTGCCGATTCGGGTGCGAATGCGGATGCGAGATGCGGGTGCGCGGATGCGAAATGCGGGTGCACGGATGCGTGAATTTTTTTTTTGGGGGGATGCGGATGCATTTATATCATAGTTACAAGCCTCAGACTCGCCTCGGACTCAGCAAGGTCGGATTGGCCTCGCTGGCCGGACTCGGCAAATCGAAAACCCAAGAAATTCAAAGATTTTTAAGGATTTAAAGCATTTTTCATGCATCATTTAGTCAAGTAACATCAAATACACAATAATTGAGATAAAATGAAGCTACTTTGCACACATATACAAGTTTACAACTTTACATAGATCGCGAAAGTATAAAGTTATAAACTGTTAAACTAAAAACACACTAGAAACTGAAATATAAATAGTTTCACTGTCAAATGTCTACAATATTCATGGAATATGAAATCCATGGAATCAAAAGTTCAAAACATATATCAAAACTAGGCTCATAGCAGCCTATCCCAGTGTCTTCCTACGAGTACGCCTAAGATGGGTCATGGAAGATTGTGCAGCCATCTTCTCTCCCCGTGTCTGAGGCTGACCCTCAGTGGCATCCTCATCATCCCCACCCTCATACTCCTCATCATCCTCGAAGTCAAATCCGTCAGTCTTAGGCTCACCCTTAGGGTCATCCACTAGGTCTCCTCGCGCTCTAGCCTCCTCTGCCATCGCTACTGCCTCTGCCTCTCGATCCACTTGATCAACCCATTCCAAGTCTTCATCATTGAAGACAGGATCATCAATCTCTGTATTCCATTTTGCTTGTGGATCAACCTCCTCTAATTTGATAGGAGACGTGTCAGTGCCCAAGATCTGTCTGTGATGAAGGCGAAGATTGTAATGAACGAACACGATCATTCAACCTTTTTCACTGACAACCTGTTGCGCCTCTTCGAGTGTATACGCTCGAACATACTCCAATTGCGTTTGCATCCTGAAGCACTACATGGCTGGCTCAAGATACGAATCACAATCCTCTGTAGATTTGGCCCTGTAGTACCAAACATCTCCCACCATGCATCTGAAACAAGAAAATTTAAAAATCAATTCTATAACTTTGATTTCATCAATGTAAAATGGTAAGAGAATTAGAAATCAGAATTAAAAATCATAGATTTTAACCTGGCATCAGTAGTGCCCGTTTTTTCTTACATAAGTCTCGTGAGAATAAGTCTCCTGGTGCATTCTTATACGTTTCTATCTCACAGACTAAATTTGCTCCAACTGTTGCATTAGGTGACATTCTCTCTACAACATCATAGAGCCCGCTCCACACCTCATCATCAACCTTGGAACCTGAGCTCATAAAGTTTAGTAAATTCAAGAAAATTAAATTCATGAACTCATCAAAACTCATGAAAAATTAAATTCATAATTACCAGGGATGAATTCGAATGCCGAATTAAGGTAGTGGGCAGCTGCATGTATATGCTTGTGAAGCTGATTGTGCCATCGTTGATCAATGATATTCCATATGGGTCCATATTTATTTCGATTCCCTACATAAAAGGATCTAATGACCTCTTTCACCCTGTCCATGCCCTCATAAATGTATCCCATTGTGGGCTTCTCTCCATCAGCAATTCGTAGGAGAAACAATAAGAGGCTCTATGAACTGCAATCATTGTTAAAGTGTAAAGTTTAAGTTTACTTTTAAAAATGAACAATGAGCATAAACAAGTGTGAAAAAAAATGATGAAATGAAGTGGAAATGAGGACAACAGAAAAATTATCTGCACAATCTCCTTGATCGGTTGCCAAAAGCCACTCTCATCAAAAACCCGATCAGCTGTGTCTTTCCCTATGCTAGTCTTCGCATATGATGATGCGGTCCACTCCTCACTTACAAACATGTGTTTCAAAGCGCCCTTGGACTGAAGCAAGGATTGCAACGTGATGAAATTTGTTCCAAATCGGGTGACCCCTGGACGAGCCAGCTTTTTTTAATTTGTGAACTGCCTCATAAGGTGGAGGACCCAAGTATGATTATAAATGAACTTACAAATACTCCTTTCGTGCTCTACACATGTTTTTATCCATGGAAGTTTACCAAGATCCTCCAACATGAGGTCA
>MU223247.1:468436-490700 GCA_018584345.1 Thuja plicata
GAACATCAGTTCAAGTATCATTGTTTGAAGTTCAACTAATGGATTAATAATTTATTGATATTCTTCTTCTTCTTCATCATCATCTTCTATATGGAGCCTAATAAGACTCGAAGGTTAATTTTTCCCCCTTTATTGGTGCAGTTTCCATCCCAAATTATTAAATGGGGGGTTGGGGGGCAAAGCCCCCAAGACGGGGTCTAGGGGCAGCGCCCCTTGTGCGCTCCTTGTCGCAGTACAGGGCGGGGTCTAGGGGCAGTGCCCCTTGCGGGTCAACCGACTTTAATTATTTTGTAAACCCATCGAGAGTTATTTTTCACCGGGCGAAATTCGTCACAAATATGCCATAAAAAACCGTTTTAAGTCAAACCGCGGGTCAAATTCGCCCCAAATTTGTTTTTTTGGCGAAATTCGCCCGGGTTCGAACTAGCTTAACCCAGGTTCGAATTTAGCATTTGAAAATTCGGACCCTGCCTAGGAAATTCGAACCCCCAGGCGAACCGGACCTGAATTTTGAACTCGTTCGAATTTCCCAGGGTCCGGAGGGGCCAGGGGCCGAACCCGGTATCTTAGGTTATGATGATTGAGCAGCTTCTCAAAAATGTTGTTCTTCTTTGAATTGTAGTTACTAACAAAATGTGTATAAGAGCTTGTATAGTTGATTAATAGCCCACCTTTGTGCTATTATAGGCTAAGGGATTAATGTTTATCAAGGGCCAAAGGAGAAGAGGTTGACAAAGGACTAAATTATGGCATATAGTAGAGAGCAAGAAGTTGATAATGTGAGGAAAATCAAGCTCTCGTCTTTTAGGTAAGAGAGGATCACAAGCCACCCCACCTACATGGGCTCTTGAAATAGTGGTTGCCACACATCATATATCAAAGACACTGTCTTTCAAATAAGATGATTCACCTCTTTTTTTCTACAAAAGACACCCATTGGATAAGAAATTTTCAGAATGAGGTGACAGACAGTGCTGATGAATCCATCTTCCATTGCATTTATGTGAAGAGGTTTCCTGTTAACTTTGTGATGTCACCATAGTGGTGGAAAATGGTGTGAACAAACTAGTCAAACACCCTTACTTTAAATTGGTCTATTTGAAATTGCATACATCATTAAAACCAATCTGGGATTAATGGGCTGAGACATGAGTGCCCATTGTTTTTGAATGATTGAAAGATTGTACAGATTGATGACCTTTAGATAATGCCATTGTATTGTTGCCTAAAGGGGAAATGGATTTGAAGGTGGTTGATTGTGACAGGCAAGTTAATGATGCAAATTTCAATTTTTCATATACCATATTGATTTTGAGATATGGGGTGTTGAAAACAGTGTACATATCATAACAAGCATTGCTAAAAATTGTATGGCAATGGGTGTTTGGTTTGAGGAAAGGTACACATTTTTGAACATGTATTGTTAGCTCCCTCAACGTGGCAATGTAGACAATTGGCACATAGATAGAGATTTAGATATTTGTGACAAACCATCATATAGCATATGATGGTTTGTCACAAATATTTGAGATACACACTAAGGGTCAAAAGATTTAGATATTTGTGACAAATCATCACATATGCCACAAGGCATCCTTACAGTCGTCTAATTTGGACCTTTTTAAACTATTTGTTATCTTTACTCTACGTTAGGCTGGTAAGACTCGCTTTTTATCGCATATAATTATTTTGAGATGATTTGTGAAGCTGTGAGAGGTCTTCTGCGCCATGGTCATTCTAAATCAATGGTGTGTATGTAGGCAAATTCATAGAGAGCCTCAAATGTCTCATTATTAAATTTTGGAAGATAACTGGCAGGCTTGTGAATTACATCTCGAGGTTCAGCCCAATATGAGTATCATCAGGTTTGCAAATATGGATTGCCACTTTTGGGAGAAATGTATGGTGACAGACTCCATGATAAAAAAAAATAAGGGCCATAATAGTAGATAGGATAATTACTGAAGAGAAACATTTTTTTCCAAAGGGTGAAAAAATCATTTTTGATTGGTGAAGCAAGACAGCACGCTTGCATCCTTTTACTTTTGCATTGTCTCTCAGATATTGCAGCATGGATATGTTTTCTTTGTTTAGGATAATGAAGTTGCTATAGGGTACAAAAATGCACAATCATCTCAAATCTAGAAGTTGAGGATACTGTTAGGAATGAATTTGACAGCTTCATCTCGTCACAAAATCATGGTATTTCTGCTCTTCAATACAAGTATGAGGAGGGCACTCGTACATGTTTGTACCTCCGCGAGTAAGGTTATACGTACCTCCAATCTCTTCCAATCTCTTACTTCAACCACCTAGTTAAGTGCAACAGGTTGGCTACAAAAAATTAGAAGATTTTCTTTATGTGCTTTTTTAACTTGTCATAGGAGGTTGACTATGAGCAAGAGTTATTGAAGAATTAGGACATAGCCCTTGAATGGGCCAACTTGGATGCATGTGTTTTAGAGCCAAAATCACTTTAGAATCTTAGATAGTGAGGAGGCTCCTACACATGACTTGTGGGAGTGGCACTGCGGTTGCTTGTGGCTCAAATGAAGTTGAATAAGTGATGGTTTTTGTATTTTATTTTCTATTTTGATGATTTGACATGTGGTATAACATTGACTCATATATATATATATATATATATATATATGAACCTAGGTAATTTCTTTTTGCCACACCCGCAACTTTAGTCAAATCTCAATTGCTTTATCAGAGTTCCTTAATTGAAATATTTGGTCAAGCTGGTGTTTCTTTTCTATATAGGTATGTTATCAGGTTTCAAATGAATAATATGTGCTACATAATTATTTGTGTATCTTTATGTTTTCTATAGTTTGACTTTATGCCAGATTTTCTTGTATGAATATCATTATGACTTCTAGTAAATGATTGTCTTTTCAGGCAAGTGTTAATATCAGGTACAGTTGATGCAATCCAAATTGCTCAGCGTATGGTGGAACAGAGACTTGCCTCTGATTTTGAGAGATGAAAAATTGGAGCTGTCTTTAAAGGTACGTGCCCTTGTCTGGATTTAAGGCAATTCTTTTGTCTGTTATTTAATCTATTACAAGAAAAATGGGTTTGAACAGAGGGATGATTTCATTTTAATGTTCATACATAAATCAGTGCATTTCTTTTGTCTAGGTGTTAAAGTTTATATATATTGATTCTATCAATTTTTTGGTTAACAGGAAAGACATTCCGGTTCTTCAAATATTCAAGAGTTTTTCAAGATTTGATCTTCATTTGAACCGTTAGCTTGAACTATATAGTAACACCAATATGCAAAGCAGAGACGCGGGCCATAAAAATTGGCAGGATAACGAGGAGAGGGAGCTTATTATCAGTAACTTAATATTTTATTGATTACTTGTCATTTGTTTTTGTCTATGTAGTTATGAATCAATTTATATTTTATTTGGAGACTGAAAAAAATGGTTTTGTAGTTGAACGCTGCCCATTCTCAAAGCTCCCCAAAATTATTATTTTTTTATTTGTTTTTTTTTTCGGATGGGATGGGGAGGTTTCATTGTGTGGGGAGGAGTGAGGGAGGTTTCAAATTTGACACTTGGTTTGGTTCCTATGAGATTCTTGAAGATCAAAGCCATGTTCTTAAATGAGAATTGTACTTGGGAACCCGAAAATAGGCTTATTAACAATTTGTCATGGATGGGCCAAACATTAGTGTTTTTCATTTTCCATAAGGTGAGACACAAGATCCTCCAATGTGATTTATGTTAAATTTTTATAATGAAACCCATAAACCCCAAATTAAGAGCTAAAGTAGGATGTCTTTATTACTAAACATCCAGCTGCCAAGTGTTGAAATTATTTAGTTTGCAAAGTGCACTTGAGTTTTTAAAAGCACTATTAAAGCTACATTTTTATCATATTATTGATTATCAAAATGCTTGCTAAAGCAATTTGGGTTGCTTTGTTTTGTCTAGGTCGTTGTACTCGTCCAGTACAGAGCAACTTTAGGTATCTGAGAATGCTTTTTTCAAAGTGTCAAAGGTAAAGCAGTATATTGGCTAAAAATATTATGTTAGCTCCTCTATGTTTTGTGCAATTCTACAAGGCTAAAGTAATGAGGTATAATTTCATTCATTAAATAAGGAGAAATATGCTACTATCAAAGCTAGTAAGAATGCTATAGCATTGACTATGCCAGCCATTACTTGATTTGGTAGTGAATCTATATTGCAATTTTTTTAATAGTAGCAAAGACGCGAACACATATGTTTGAGAAGATTAACATTCTATATCTTGCATTGAGAATGCAAATTGTAGCTCAGTAGAAAGTTTTGCAAAAAGTTATCAAATGCAAATGGGAAAACACATCTATTTTTTGGTTTTCATTTTCAAGAATGTAATTTTTAAAAGCATAGGATATCTAAGCATTTTTAAAAATGTTTGGAGTATAAAATGAAAAATACAAAGACGCTAGAAACAAAGGCTATGGAGCTTATGGACATCAACATTTTTGTTTATGTAGGCCTGAGCATCTAAATTGTAGGAGCATACCTCTGGGTGGGTGTACATTGCATGGGAAAATACTGTCAAATATCAACAAGCCAGTAACCTATATAAATTGTCTTTTTTTGGACTGGCAAAACTATGAGAATTTTAGCTTGGCACGAGTCTAGGCGAGGTCACGAGGGGACTTACCCAATTAACATATTTAATTCTAAACTGACTTATTCAACTCAAATCAAGTTAGAAGCCATAATGGAAGTCCATGAGCTATCATGTTTAATTCCAACACTAGATATCACTTTAGGGATTGAAACATGGATCTCCATCTTGAGAGCTTTATGACCTTGCCATTAGAGCACAACCCAATTGGTTGTGGCTTATATAAATTTGATGACCAACAATTACAATGAATTTGATTGCAGAAGACAAATTAATTGTATGCATTATGAACAATATGCTTTAGACAATAGTTTGACTTAGTGTTGTGTTAAGTAGCTGAGCAAAAAGATACATTTCAGATAATGTTAGTAATTTGCAATTGAATTGCTTTGTATTGAACCCAATGAATCTAGTGTAAATGGGTGTTGTAAGTCGTAAATATGCATCTTTTCTTTCAATTTAAGATTAAATTTTTCTATAATACCTACTATTTAATTTCACATTCATAACATGCACATAAATTGAATCAAGGTACACATTTTCTATAAAGCTAGGATGGTAAGTTAACTTGGTATTCAGCACCTCTTGTATATCATTTAAGTCTTCTTTGAATTAGAATGTACTCCTTGCTTGATCTCTTATACGGTGTACAAAATTCTTAATTAAATTTAGTTTCTTAAAATTAGAAGTTAATAGAATGCTCTATAGGATGGAATTCGTAATTAAACAATATAAACAAATTAGGCAAATTTTCATTATAGGGAATGCATGACACGGTCAATGTGAGCAAAGAAATGATGCAAAATAGAAATAAGGAATTTGCGCTCTTGTATTGTATCAAAATAATTGTAGATCATTGATCTACAAATAAGCGCCTAAACCAAAATCAGTAACACATGATATTAATAGACTAAGAAACTACTAAATATGTTGAGAAAAATTTGGACAATATAGGGGTGTTGTGCTTCCACTAAATGTATAGTAGATAATGTTGTTGTGTTGTAAACACACCCCATTGCAAATGTGGACACCTTTTTCCTTTGCATTCTAGTTTGTGTTTTACTTTTTTGTCCTAAGCTTGACAATATTTTTTTAGTTTCTTACTGTCCTAGCTCTTAAGGAATAGGCGAGTCATGCAAGGGATTCTTAATAATTTTCGCCACTGATCTAACAAAGTTAATTAGCAACTTCCAAACAATGAAACACGCAACTGATGATATCAAATATAAGTAAATGACATCAAGCATCCACATAAGCATTACACATGACACAATTTTTTCATGTGAAAACCCTTGTAAGAGGGAGAAAACCACGGTGGGGATGACACCCACAAATTCACTTCAATGCAGTATAAAGTGTTTGCCCTGTTAGAAGCTACAATACTCTCTCAAGAGTTTACCATGTTAAAAGTGATTAGTACCTTGTTAGAAGTACCAAAAGACTTGTTAGAGTCTACCTCGCTAGAGGATTTCAAAACCCCAATTAAGAAGTTACCTTGTAAAAGGATTTACAATAGGAACCTGTTAAAGTTCACCCAGTTAAGGGATTTAGCTTCCCAACCTAGAAGGTTGGCCTAGAGTAATGAACTCTATTTCTTGACCTGTAGAATGGCATTGTTTGCTTGTCAGGTCCACTCTGTTTTTTTGTTATTTGACGTTGTATAGATCTCTGCTCCTTCAATCTCTAATTGCCCAACTTGAAAATATGATCGCAACCGCAAATCAAACAATTTAGATCACCTTATATAGTGTTGTCCTTAAGTCACTTAAGACCCAGAAACTTTCCATCATAGTTGGCCCAAAGTATTGACCAACCACCTCGAGATCAGCGTCAAAAATACCTAATATGTCGGTCTCAAACGTAATATCCATGTTTATGGCCAATAGCTGACCTCAGATCCATCGCCTTAACCAATTTAATATGAAACTCTGATCAGTGAACCAATAGGTACACTGTCTTCTTCACCAAAAATACAATTTACTAAAAACATTGAATTAACTATCGTGATTAGAGTCATGGATTCCACTAACCATATAAAAATCTCTTGTATGATTGCAATGTTCGATTTGTACTGAAACTCGACCGCTGCCAAATTTTCTGACTGAAATTGTTCTTCCTGTACACCGATCAACACACTTAACTGTTTCTTCCATTATTGATTATGCAAAGATCTTACCGGTCGCTCCAATCATATTAACGGACAATGTTGCCATCAATGAAAACCAATTATGCATCCATTATGACCGCTCATAAGAACTCCAAAACCACCATAATGCCAACAATCTCCTCCTTTGACATTGATGGCAAACACTGTGAAAATATTCTACTTACCGTCCTTATCAACATTTTGCCATACATAACTCCTCCTAAGCTCATACTTCCCTTAAATTTATTCACATTGTACCCATACTCACACTCATACTCCCCCTTTTGTCATACAATGACAAAGGTTCACAAATTGAAATATGTACAAATGTTGCATACCAGGCTTACATTATGTTAAATACATCCTTGAAGTTTGTCTTTGTTGTCTCCAATGACATATCTCACGACCTTTTCAAATGGTTCATAGCAATGATTTGCCCATGTAGATCAGATGCTAACTCCTCCATGCCATCTAGAGCGCTCAACTCTAGTAACTCAATTAGACTTTCTGCATTCTTCACATTTTGTTGCATCACCTCTACTGTGGGTGCTAGGTATGTTTATAATTCAACTAGTGTGATGAGCCTATAATCTTGTTCTGCCTGTAATTGCCTCACTTTGTGTGTGATCATTTTCATTTTGGCACTGTATTATAATGTAGAGCTTGTGATAAGATCAAACTTTTCAACTAACTTGTCAAGCTCCTTTTGTGCATCTTCTCTGCTCTTCTCCAAATCCTTGGTAAAATTTGAAAGTTTTGACACTTTGGTCAATAACTGACCGACCTCTTTTAGTGTGTTCTTTGTCTGATCCACAAGTTCTAAAAGTGTCGTCTTGTCTTTAGCAATCTTCTCTACCAACTTCACTGTCCTTTTCTTCTCATACTAATACTCAACCTTCATTGGCGCATTCTCCAAGTCAGGTACCTGATAAAAAATGGCTTTGATCAATGTATCCACATGTTTAATAGGACTATCATGTTTTTCATATTCCATATCAGGAACTAATTTGCTGATTATATTCCTGGCAACCTTCAATACTCTAACCTTCTCCTTCTTGCCCTTTAGTTTGTCCCTTATTGCTTTCACCTTAAGCTTCTTAGAAACTTCCATCAACTCTGTAGGACTCATCTTGGTTATATCAATAGGTGCTTGAATCTCTTCATCTTCTGGTTCACCTTCATCCTCTTCCTAAGAACTGGTTGAATCCTTTGTTCTACTCCTTCTTTGTGCTAGTTTCACCAGTTAGGTCTAGCTTCCTCTTTACTAAAAGTACCTCTTCATTTCGCTTTTGATCTTCACTTTCTATTTTTTTGGTGCATCTACTTCAGTTTTTGAATCAATAATCTGTATCTTCTCAGGGATATCAGAGATAAAATTGTCTATGACATCTCTAAACTCTTCTGCTATTGACTCTTGAGCTTGTATTTTTTTTATAAAATTTTCTCTTCTACCAATTTGTCTTTAGTTGCTTTCTCAGGTTTCACTAACTTTTTCCATATATCCACTGTCTCATCTCTTGATACTCTGTTCTTTGTCTTGAATTCTAACCTCATTGCTTCAACTATTATCTTCACATCCTCAGTATTAAATTCAGGTTGAAATAATGCAAGTTCTTGTTCCATCACCACCCCGTCAATTTTCAGAACTTCTCTCCATCTCTTATCTACTGCCTTGTATAGTTCCTTAGGTATAGCCTTATACAATTCACTTGGTGCTTTACAAAATGTATATAAGCTCTCTAGAACTGCATCCTCTATCTTCTTTTCACCTTTACTGTCAAATTTGTCAAAGTATTTCATCACATCAAGCATCCTTCTATATTCCTTAACAATCAACTCTCTGCAATAACACTTCTGCAAAATCTTCACGATACAAGCAACAACCTTCAACTTCACCGATTAGTGTTCTTCGATAACTGAAATGATTCACCGCTTGAATTCACAATTCATAGACACAAATTACTCTTAATTGCTTTGGATTGTGAACAAGTGCTCTAGTAAAACTCGTTAGAATCCAAAGTAGCAAATGAGTTTACTTTTCCACCTTTTTATCATTGAGAATGTGGTCGTTATACACAACAGTCAAATAGTGCTTTTCACCAATCACAACGGTTAAAACATAACATTGGTTATATGCACACACAAAATCAAATATAACACTTTATCTTTACTAACAATCATTCAAATCGCAAATAGACATCTCATTATGCATATGAATCTTGCCGCTCATTCACTTATACGGGTTGTTTAGGATTTTTCTTTTTTGTGCTCCCCAAAGCCAAAAATAGACAAGTACTTAATAATTTTCACCACTGATCTAACAAAGTTAATTAGCAAATTCCAAACAATGAAACATACAACTGATGATATCAAATATAAGTAAATAACATCAAGCATGGACATAAGCATTACACATGACACACATATTTTTCACATGGAAACCCTTGTAAGAGGGATAAAACCACGGTGGGTATGACACCCACAAATTCACTTCACTACAACATAAAGTGTTTTCCTTGTAAGGAGCTACAATATGCTATTAAGAGTTCACCCTGTTAAAATTGATTAGTACCTTGTTAGAAGTACTAAAAGACCTATTGTTTTCGTAGTTCAATGCTTTCATAGAATTAACTATGCAATGACATATTGAAGTATTTTTGTTGTTTAGAGGTTCACTTTTGAGACACATTTCAGACGCCCACTGTGGGGCAGAAAATTTGCAAGACGATTGACAAAGAATTAAGCATCAGACTACTGATGATGTCTTGCAGGTTGCCTAATCACGAATGATTTAACTTTGTGTCTATTTTATTAAATTAGGAACCTCACATGCAAGACATTAATTGAAGAACAAATTTCTTGATGTGTTTGAAATGACAATGATGTTAGGATATTATGTTCTTGGCCTTTCAGGGATGATCATAAATCCATAAGCATGGTTGTCATTTGTTTTGCGATATGATCACCTTGTAGAGGGCCTGTCACAGTGGAAAAAGTAATCACCCTGTGAGAACCACCCAAGTGAGGACAGGCTAACACCAAGCCACTCCAACTCACTATAAATAAATCGCTTCCTTGAGATTAAAGTCTCAGAAGATGAATACCTTTTGAGCTTATACTCTACTCTCGCCTAACACATAGTAGGGCCCTCGGGTCTCAATCACATTGTCGTGACTACTCATGATAAGGTGCTTTGTGGAGCTATACGCCTGAATTGCGCTTGTGCGGATATAAAGGATGTATTCGAACAAAGACCTTTACTAAGAACCCTAGAATAGTAGTCACCCGAATCACCTCCGAAAGTGGGATAATCTAAGTGCAAGGGAGATAGTAACTCCCATAATACACTCACCATATCATGCCCCCATTAGCGCTTGGGTTCAGATAATACGACATCACTAGACCCATTGCGTGGTTGGTTTTGACCGTATTCTGATTAGCTATTGGGTGTGTACCTAAGTTTGTGAGCGAGGATTTTCCCACTTTAACAATCTTCTTAGATCTAGCATGTGCCTGCTATGCTTGGGTTACTCTGTTCTCTGATGTGTTACATGTGTTTGAAAACCTGAAACGACGAATTTGAAAACTAAAAAATTGCAAAACAAAGAATAGAAAAAAATATTCTCGTACGACCCTGTATCCTAACTCGTACGAGTCAGATCCTGGTCTTGTTTACTCGTATCGCACGGTGAGAGTACTTGTATGGTGATGTGCATTTTCTGTCTATTTTGACCTATTGTATGCACTCTAGTATGAGAAACCTAGTTCCTTGTATCATCCATGGGGAATACTCATACGAGTCTGCACTCACTCATACTACATTCTGATAAAATTTTCTAGGTCCTCTTGTTGACCTGTTTTACTGCACACCATAACAATGATTAGTTTATGTGTTGTCTCCTGCAATTCTGGTTCAGACCAGTGAGATCGTCCTAGTTATTGTCGTTGGTTATAATCTGTTGATAGTTTGACTTCTGCTGTTGTGAATCTCGATTTTTTTTTCTAGTCCATTGATCAGTTTGTCACCATCAGTCCGATCTAATTTGTCTGTGTTGTCCTTATTTTGAGTCGTGAGTGCGGGTTCGTTAACCCTGACTCAAAATCAGAATATTTTGCGTCTCCTTCTCAGTTGGACGTTATCCTATTGTCACCACCATCAGTATTGGACATAGTCAGCATGTTTGTGTTACTTCGGCACCTGTTGGGTAAATTAGTTGATTCATGTCTATACAAACTAGAAGCTCTTTTCGATAATTTGAAGAGGAAGAGAGACACTATTTTCCATTTGAGGAAAACCCTCTTTTGATAGAGGAACTAGAGACTATAAACAAGTCAATATCCCCTCTCAACAGGTCACCTGATTCAAGAATGTTGGGAGAAAGACAAGGGGGGAGATTGGTCTAAACGTAGAAATCATAGTGATAGTGCTCGAGCTAGTAATAGCCATCACTCCTCGAGTGACTCTGAGCCCGATGAGGCCACCAACCTCAGATGTCAAAATGATGAATTATTTCTCAAGATGATGAAAACTATTATGACTAGAGAAAAGGAACAATACTTTCTCGAACTGGCACAACAAGGATCCCAACTTCCTCCTTAATACAAGGCTGAAGACATCACAAGAGGAAGAAACTCATTTGACGCTAGTACAAAACAATTGCAAGCCTTGAAAACTGAGATGCAAGAGATGAAAAAGGAAAAAGAGAAAGCAACCATAAAATATTCTATGGACACCACTTGTCCATTTCCTTTTGATAAAGGCTTGTACTTACCTGCGTTCCCACGAGGAGTGGAAATCCTGAAATTTGACAAATATGGTTGTCAATTTGATCCACGGGATCATGTCTGGGAATTTTGTGTTGTATGCACATTTGTTATGCATTAAAAAATGTACCTCATGCGTCTCTTTCCACGGATTCTAGGTGGCCAAGCCATGGAGTGGTTTTCAAAGTTACCCACTGGAATCAAAACTTTCGAAGAACTGATAAATCTATTTTTGTAACAATATTCGTACAACATAGATCATCCCGTGACAATGATCGATTTGTGTAATATCAAGAAAAAAATAGGAGAGACTTTTCTAACTTTCCTTCAACGACGAAGGAGAGTATTTTATCGATATCCACATCTCATACCTTCCACATCTCATACCTGAATTTGAGAAAATGGATATATTCACCAATGCGTTTCTATCCGAGTACAACTTCCCAATTCAAATGCAAGATCTACCCACTTTTGACAAAATAGTGAAGAGTGCACTGAAAATAGAAGACATGCTTTTCAAAAAATGAGAGGTCACTCTTTACAAGGAAATCAAGTATGGTTTGAGTTCCAAGGACAAGAACAAATACTGGAACAAAAATAAACATGTGGTAAATGATGGGGTAGTTGATCATGTTTCTCCTCAATCAAAACCAACAATATTCAACTTGACGAGTGGCACAAAGGCCCTAAAAGATGTTGAAAATACCATTAAATCTCCTTCCAAAGGAATAAGTAATCTCATGAAGGAGGAGCCTTGGGCCAAACATAAGAGAAACTTCGATCCTCTAGGTGAATCCTACAAATCTACGCTTAAGATTCTTTTGGCAAATAAACTGATCACATTGCTAGATAAGTCCAGACCATATGAACCGAAGTCAAACCAAAATGGTGGAGTGATGATGACTACTATGAATTTCACAAGATCAAGGGACACAAGACTGAGAACTGCATGAGGCTCAAACATGAGATCCAAGATCTCATTGATAATGAAACAATTGCAGTTAGCAATCATACCATGAATGCTGATTATAAAGCATTCAACGACCCCTTACTTGAGTATGAGAAAGGGGAAAGCTCCAAGCAAGGTGTCAGAATTAACCACACATATAACACCAATGATGATAACCTCATTCGCATGCTTGAGATAGTTTCTCCTGAGTATGGAAATGTCATCATTGTCAAGAGAAATGAGAAATAGTCTAAAGTAGCTAATGCTATGACCTGCACATAGGAAAATGTCATCTTAAGAGGATCTTGATTTTCCAATTCATCTATGTCTAGCAACCAACCAATGATACCCAAACCTTCTACATCGAACAACAAACAATAGGTTGTGCCTACGTCGAAGGTTTCAAACTCCAAAAAAATTACTTTGTCTCATGACGCTGACTACAACATCATAGAGCAACTAGAAATTATGAATGCTCAAATCTCAATCTTTGAATTTCTCAAAATCTCTCCAGCTCATAGAGAGATTATGGACAAAGCCTTGTATAATGGAAATGTCCCTAAAGACTTGGAATTGGATTGGTTTCAATCCATGGTGTGTCACTTGACCTCACCTCACTACCTATCTGTTTCGGAAGAGGATGATAATTACTTGAGTCACTTGCAGAATCTCCCCCTGCACATCAAAGTCATGATCCAAAATCATTGTGTCAAATGAGTCTTGATAGATGGAGGCCCAGGGTTGAATATTTGTACTTACAAGCTGATAGAACAACTGGGTTTCTACAGATGCTAGCTACACCTTCAATACACCAAGGAAGTCAACTGACACTCTTAGTCTTAAACTCTTAGACTTCTTAGTCAGCAAGGGAATTGATGAAAGAAATGGAGAAGAAGCTAAAAATCAGAGAAACTGACATGGGTGGATACAAAGTGGAACCTGCGTTGTCGCTGACATCTCTTCCTACATCACCCAAGTCTTATGGGAGACCTTCAGAAGAGATGAAACCATCAATAATACCCACAAAGGTAATATATGATGGTATCTTTATTAGGGAAACTGTGTCGCTAGAGGATGAAAATGAAGAAAAAGTCATCTTGGAATGACTATATAGAGAACCTGAGGATAATGATGTGAAACATTGCAAGATCTCCCTGGAAAAATATAGCAATGGATATGAAGTGGTTTGACGCATGGTTTATCTAGGGAAAGGTCTTATAAGATGTAATCAAAATGGATTCATGGAACCCATTTCTCTCTAGCACAAAAGTTCTAGGGACACAACTGGCCTAGGTTTCTTATAAATTAAAGAAAGGGAAAAATAATGACACACCCCCTGCAAGTGTGATGAATCTGATGAGGATGATGAGTATCCTTACCCTATTCCTCCATGTATCCAGTCTCTTCTTAATGTGGACAATGAACAAAATCCCCAGGTCAATGCCACTGAAGAGCAAGTCTTAGAGGAATAACCAGTGGTTCTTGATCAAGCAGAAGCTCCAACCTCCCAGCAAAGTACTGAGGGAGAAGAAGAGGACATAACCATCATAGAATTTTTGGGGAGGACTCACCCTAATTGGGGTCAATGGGTAGAATTCACTCATGTATTAGATATGGTCACCCAAGATGAAAAAGACTCTCACAAGTATAAGTTTGATAGTCTATCTAAAGAAACCTCAGATAAGGAGATTGATACAATGTAGCAATATGTGACCCCACTAGAGGTAGGTTAAGGCTCAGGGATCAGGTCTAACAAGTTAGATTCTCAAATCCCTTTACATGGGCTTTTATGATGTCGTTAGGGCTCTTACCAATTTGAACATGTCTATATAAGGTACTAATCTATGAATCTACTTAATGGTCCAAGTCTGTGACGAACATACCATGAACACCCTTGAACCTGTTGGATCCTTACCACTCATGCATCCCAAACTCATTGACTGGAGTTTACAAGAAAAACCCATGAACATTCCCACATTCCCCACTGAGTATGAATTAGCTTGTTATCTCAATGTTGTTGAACCGGTAACCTATTCCACCAATGAACTAAGAATGAACATGATTGAAGTGGATATCAAGTACCTTAGTTAGAAAATCAAAATGAAAAGAAACAAACATTTATGAAGGTGGAAACCACATTGTGGTGGTTTCAGAACATAAAATAGTAAAAAGAAAAGACACATCCAACGGTGAAAAACTCTCTGAGGCACCGAAGGATGGGGTACTTGATATCTTTCCTAGTCACTTTCGGGTGCGATCATCAATGTTGATTGAGTGAACTCAGCCTGTGAATATTGGAACTGAGGAACATCCGCATATAATCCACTTGACACAAACATTATCAGCATAGGAGCTAAAAAAATTCATTGAATTCTTTGAAAAAGAAAATAAACTTTGCATGGACTTACTCGGATATGCCAGGATTGGATCTAGATTTTATAATGCACCATCTTTCAATTGCAATGGGAGTCAAACCAATGAAGTAAAAACTTAGAAATATGCATCCTCATGTTGCTCTACTAGTGAAAGTAGAGTTGGAGAAATTTCTCAAAGCGGGGTTCATCATATCCGTTGATTGTGCAAAATGGATCTCGAACATTGTGCCTGTATCAAAATCAGACAAGTCCATCTGAGTGTGCACTGACTTCAGAGATCTCAACAAAACCTATCTGAAAGATGACTTCCCTCTTCCCAATATCGACATGATCATGGATATGAAAGTTGGGTACGAGATGTACTCCCTAATGGATGACTTCTTAGGATATAATCAGATCAAAATTTCTCCTAAGGATCAAGAGAAGACAACATTCACATGTGCTTGGGGGACCTTATGTTGGAATGTCATGCCATTCGGATTGAAAAATGCAAGTGCCACCTACCAGAGAGATGTAACAACGATCTTCCATGATACGATGCACAAAAACATGGAGGACTATGTGGATGATACTATTGTTATGACCATGAAAAGATCTACACATCTACAAGATCTAGGCAAGATCCTAGGGAAGATGGATCAGTTCAGGCTCAGGTTTAACCTAAAGAAATGCACATTTGGCGTAACATCCAGTAAATTTTTGGGATATATTGTCTCAACAAAATAAATTAAGGTAGATTCAGCAAAGGTGCAAGCAATGACGGAAATGCCACCGCCAGAGAACATTAGTCATATGAGAACGTTTCAAGGAAGGATTCAATCTATCAGGGGGTTCATCTTGCAAATGGCTGATAAGGAACAACCATTTACCAAAACTCTGCGCAAGGGGGTGAATTATCAATGGGATGAGGAATGTAACAAAAAATTTAGCCAGATCAAAGAGTATTTGGAAAATCCATAAGTGTTGATGCCTCCTAAATAGGGAAAACCATTGGTTTTGTACATCTCATCCACCACAACTACACCGGGGGCACTTCTTGCACAAGAGGATGAGAAAAAAAAGAGGAAAAAGATATCTAATACATCAGTAGAACCTTGGTCTCATATGAGATGAAATATTTAGTTATTGAGAAGACTTGCATGGCAGTAGTGTTCGGATATGAAAAACTGAGACATTATATGTTGGCACACTCTATAAGGCCGGTTGCAAAGATTGACCCAATCAAGTACCTCTTGAGCATAGCTACCTTAACTTACAGGTTAGCTAAGTGGGTCATGCTCCTCAACGAGATTGAAATTGAATATGTTGAACATAAGGAAATCAAAGGGAAATCTATCACAAATCAACTGGCTGAAGCTCCACTACACGATGATCAACCCATCAATGTTGAGTTTCAAGATGGATCCATTTTGCACATAACTCAACAATTCTGGAAGATGTTTTTTGATAGCTCTTTCACGCAAAAAGGTCCAGGTATATGTGTGTTGTTCATCACTCCTCAGAGCTACTCCATTCGTAAGGAATTCAAGATCTTGTTCCCTTGTATAAACAACATAGCTAAATATGAAGCTTTGGTGAATGAAATTAAATTGGCTATTGAATGGAGCATTTATGAGTTTCACATTCATGGTGACTCCCAACTGGTGATCAACCAAATCAATGATTTGTATCAGAAAAAGGATTATAGACTCATACCTTACAAGAGAATGGTTGATTATTTCAAAAATTACTTCACCTTCATCACATTCTAACAAATCATGAGGATACAAAACAAAGCTATCGATGCAATGGCTACCTTGGCTTCCTCACAACAACAACAAGAAGACTTACAATATGAGTTCCTATTGGAAGAGCTTCATTTCCTTGCTTATAACTCCTCTGACTCCCACATGATCTATTATGTCAGGAATCATCTCTCTACCAACACGTTTATGCCTACCTACGCCATCAAGTCATTCTTGATGCGCTAACCCATAATGAAAAATGACACCTAATCCGCAATGCCTCACAATATATTCTCATAGAAAATGACTTGTATAGGAAAGGAATAGATCATAATTTTATTAGGTGTCTAGAAAAGGAAGAGTCCAAACATGGGTTAGCTTACATCCACGATGGTATTTGTGGTTCTCATTCTAATGATATAACTTTAGCTCAAAAAATGTTGAGATCTGGTCACTATTGGCCAAACATGGAGAAGGAAGAAATCATATAATCCACGGCATGTAAGAAATGCCAGATGCATGGAAATATTATACATGCTTCAACCAAGGAGCTTATTCCTTTCATCACACATTGGCCCTTTCAGTAATGGGCATTTGACCTAATCGGGAAAATATATTTGTCCTCTTCAAACATACACAAGTTCATAATAACGGCCACAAAAAATTTCACCAAGTGGGTTGAAGAAGTCCAAATCACAAAAGAAACATGACAACAAGTGGCCTTATTCATTTTGAACCACATAATCTGTCGATATGGTATTCCTTCATCCATTATAACTGATAGTGGAGGTCAGTTTAAAAATAGTAATATAGATGAACTTTGTGATAAGTTCAAAATCAAGAAACATTATTCTTCTATCTACTACCCACAAGGAAATGGGCATGTTGAGGCTTTAAACAAGAATATATTGAAAATATTGCATTTCACTGTGAACAAGTCTGGAAAGGATTGGAATCTGCAGATCAATCTTACACTATGGGCCTAGAGAATGAGCATCAAAATTCCTACTGGGGCAACACCCTTTGCTATACTATATGGAGAAGAAGCAGTCTTACCCATAGAAGTAGAAATCCCATCTCTGAGGGTTTCTCTACATAGACTGATGACAAATGGAGACCATAGAGTCTCAAGACTACAAGAGCTAGAACTGTTGGATGAGCGTCAGAAAGTGGTGTTCGATCACCTTAGAGCACATCAGAAGAGAATGTCAAGGAGACACAATAAAAAGGCAAAAACCAAGAGAACTTTAGGTTGGTGACCTAGTGTTGAGAGAAAATACCCGCAGTCAATCAAATTGAGAGAAAAAGGGGAAGTTTGAACCCAACTAGCTGGGTCCCTATATCATTACTACAACATTTGGCTCTGGAGCCTATAGACTCTCTGCATTAGAAGGAGATTAGATTTGGGATCCCATCAACACTCTCCACCTAAATTTGTACACTTGAGCATTCTCAGTGTCCAACAACATGTATATATCTATATAGTCCTAAAAAAAAGATAGAAAAAGTGAAAAATGTCCTGAAGAAAAGATAAAAATATGAAAAAGTCCTGAAAAATGGTTATCTTGGTAAAAAACTAGCAATAGGCACCTTGATGAATCAACAAATTAAAAAAAAAATACAAAAAATTGAAAAAGAACTTAAAAAGTGCCTCGGTGAAAACCATGTAAACAAGTGCCTTGATAGAAAAAATAAAATCTCTGCCAAGTAGGTGAAAGCCTGGTAAACAGGTGCCTTGATAGAAAATAAAATCTTTGCCAAGTAGGTGAAAACCTGGTATACAGGTGCCTTGATAGAAAAAATAAAATCTCTACCAAGTAGGTGAAAACCTGGTAAACAGGTGCCTTGATAGCAAAAATAAAATCTCTACCGAGTAGGTGAAAACTTGGTAAACATGTGCCTCTTATACTCAAGCGCTCCATCTATCAATGCTAGTCTTGGCATCCCTTCTCTTTAGTTTGTGCACAACTTTCAGTCATTTTTGTGACACTTTGATTCTTTTGAGAACCCTCATGGCTTTAAACTGATCAAAGTCATAGTTTGGGGGCATTCAAATCGGCTTTGTGCCAAAAATCTAAGTCAATACAATCATCTTAAATTTGAGTTTTTAACTAGGGGGAAAAGGCCCCAAGTTAATAAATTGGTGAACCAAAATAGAGCCAGTATCTTAGTCATTCCTGAAGGACAATTTACCACTAATGCAACGGTATTTCTCAACACCCTAATCAACAATGTTTCTTAACACTACCTATTTGGATACATCTGTGTTTCCAACACACATTGGATAATACAACATAAATTTTATTAAAGGATTAATAACAATCAAATACTATGCACTCACAAGCATGATGGTGTTTCTCAACATCCCGTTGGCAGTGTGCCAACGTCCCTTGCAAGATTCACGACATGGTTTAACAACCTCATGTGTCTTCTATAAGTCTAGTGGTTGTATCGGGCATTGATAGGTTGATCTTTTGGTGAAACAACAACCACACTTGTAACAAGTGGTATCTAAGCTTGGTCACATGTTTGAGTCACGTAGGCCACGACGAGTGACGCTGGGAGGGGGATTTTTGGCAGTATGCCAGCATCCCTCATGGGATCTGCGACATGGTTTAACAAGCTCTTGTGTCTTCTATAAGTCTAGTTGCTGTATCAAACATTGATAGGTTGATCTTTTGGTGCAATGACAACCACACTTGTAATACACCCTACATAGACAAACACAAAAATAATCGCAAAACTTGCTGAAGATACATTGAAATTTTCTTGGATGCTATATGTTATCAATGATTTTCTCTCAAATTTTATTTGATTGCTTCTTGTTGGTGTGGTCCTGATGATCCTACAATGTCAAAATTGTTGATGCCAATTATTCAATTGTGTAATGTCATTGATGTTACACATGTATATGCACTTATGTAGTGATGTTACACAAATGTGCACATCCAAACCGAGTACAATTAGTGTATGCCAAGTGAATCTCAGTGTTTTTCGAGTTCAGTCAGGTATTGAAGAAATTTAGTTGTTACCGAGTTCACTCGGGCATTGCAGTGTTGGTCGGGCATTGAAGAATTTCAGTGTTGACCGAGTTAAACAGTTAGTATCATCTGACTAACAGATGATTACATTTTATGTTTAATTGGGCATATGAGGCTGACAGATTTGATTTTTATTATTTAGTTGGAAGGTTATAGAGGCCGAATTGACAAAGTCTATTATATATTTATATAAGGTCAAGTTTTGACTAAATGTGTGGAAATAATTGAATTAGTGGATGAACATGATATGAAGAGCAGAGGCGAAATCATATGAGATTCTGATTAAGGACAGATCATCCATACAGAGCTACAATATGACATTTGATCAGTGCGGATCCAGTTTACACTCATGTCAAGATCTGAATAAGCAAAAGATAGTTGCATGTACAATCAGCTCAATCCATTGTTACTTTCTAACAATTGTAGCAGTGATTCAAATCTCTTAACATAGTAGACTTATCAGTCTTTTGTAAATCCTCTCACAAGGTGAAATTTCTATATTGAAGTGTTTGAAGACCTCTAACAAGGCCACTCCTTACAGGGTTATTAAATCCTCTAACAGGGTCACACCTAACAGTGTGTTATTGTAACCTTTAATAGGGCTGGCTCCTAACAGGGCTCACTTTAGAAAAGTGAAAATAAATAACTAGTTGCAATTGGTGGTTTTTCCCATATTGGGTTTCCATGTTAAATCTTGGTGTTATCTGTGTACATTTCATTTTCTTTATGGTTTATGTTACTGCAATTAATTACTAAACATAATCACAGTTAATATCTTAAGATTTGCTATGATAACTGAGTGACAGTGAAAAATCTATGTTAACCGAGCAATAATGACTGATTTGTTTAAGACATATAAGGGACTTGGATTTTTTTTTGTGGTAACTAATTCACCCCTCCCCTCTTATTTACTCAAATCATTTCCAACAATTGGTATCAGAGCTCCAAGTGCTTGTAGGGAAGGTTTAAAGGCCTAAGGTAAAGATCAGAGATGTCTTACAGAAGGGAGATCCCCAAGCTTAACAAAGACAACTTTCAGACATGGCAGGAGCTGATGAAGCTACATTTATCTACTATTGGAGATAGTGGTCTATAATTCTTGGATAACAAATATGTGGAACCACCGATACCTTTGACTATGGAACAGATGGTGGACAGAAAGAATCATAATATAATGATGATTGATATAGCTTCTTCACTCAGCTACTCAGAATTTGATGAAGTCAAGGACTGCCCTACTACCTTTGATATTTGGAACAAAAATCATGATATTATGGAGGAGATGCAAATGTAAAGAGAGCCAAAGCAGAAAGTCTCAGAGGTAAGTTTGATATGATGAAAATGAAAGAAGGAGAAAACATTACAAAATGTAGTGACAAAATCAAGAAAAGTGTAAGTGCCATCAGAGCCGCAGGTAGAACAATTGAATATACTACAATGGTTATTAAGGTATTTAGAACTTTACTTCCTATCTATGCAATTAGAGTTTGAGCTATTCAAGAGATGAGGTGTAGTAATAATATATCTCTAGATGCATTGATTGGAAGGCTATCATCATTTGAGCTGGACAATTTTGACAATTATTTTCCTAACACTAGCAATCTTGAGTCTGCATTAAAGCTAAAATAAACCTTGGAAAGAAGGATAGCTACTCTTAAAATAAACAGACTGTCAGAGACAATGATGATGAATATATGAAAATTGTGTACTAAAAATTTGTCACACTTCTATGAATCATTATATCCAAGATTGCTCAAGAATGAGATCTCGAATGGCGACTCATAGCTCTCTATTCATGGAGTGCAAGGGTTTGTAATGGAGGCCCTCAGATTGACCTAGTTTGTGCCCATGTAAGTACACCATAAAATGAGAGATTCAAAGAAGAAAAATAAGAGTGCTAGTCTCCATGATCGTCAAGTATGCATGCAAATGAAAGCTATTCTATATGATAACAATGCAAGAAAGGAAATTAATCTATATGATAAGAATGCATGATTATTCTATGAAAGGAAATACAAATGCAAGATTAATCTATGAAAGGAAACATGAATCTAATGTAACATGCAAGTGCAAAATTAATCTAAATGGATTGCCATGGGGCATGAGAGAAGAAGACAAGAAGAGAGAAGTTGCAATATCCAAGCTCAAGTGCTCAAAATCTTCTCCAAAATTGCTCTCCAAACCTGCAGCATAACAATAGCATGAAAAAGATCATTTATTTTTTATTTTTTATTATTGATTATTGATTATCCAAATGAGAAGGAGAGGTTTTCCTTATAAAGAGCAATGGACGGTGGAGATTAAGAGGCAAAAAGAAAATAAGAAATGGTGGAGATTAAAACTTGGTTGATCCATGTGCTCATATCTTCAAAAGGCAAAATCAAAGGCTATGATTAAGAGGCAAAAAGCCTACCACTTAGGAAGATGTGTAGAAAAAAGAACTTTATTTATTTTTATTTAATATATTTTTTTTTTCAACAAAGAGGGATTTAAGTGGGGTTTTTTATTTAATTAAAAGAGGGATTTTCTTTTAATTAAATAAGATTATTTAATTTAATTAAAAGGGATATTTTAATTAAATGAGATAATATTATTTAATTAAGAGAGATTTTAATTAAATAAGATAA
>MU223247.1:491682-502013 GCA_018584345.1 Thuja plicata
AACATGAGGTCTAACAATGCAAGCTACATGAAAATGCAAAGGTGTACTTGCAATAGAGCAACTATAACATAGGACTTTGTGTTCATCATTCATTAGAGAATGTTAAGGAACTTATTTTCATCATTGGTCCATTATTAACGGACATCGGGAAATCACACAATCATCACTAGTCACAAGAACAACTATGAAGATATGAATGTGATTTATATTAGATTGGAATGTGGAAAGATTCAAACATAAGCATCAAAGAAATAAAGGTCAAGTTGACTGTGATGTTAGCTTACCCAATTTAATATAGCAAAACCACACTTGTATCAAGGCATAGAGGCCAGGATCACCAACAGAACGGTTGTACAAAAATAGTAAAGCATAAAGTAGGAAGCAAATAAAAATATGTTCCATGCCCCAAGTCCTCTAGCTATGAATCTCAGAGAGACTTATTAGACAAAGACACTCAATGAAAATCAATAACAGTCAGCACACAATGAAAAGATCATGACATAGCTCAAGCATTAAGTGTTGTGTTTAAAAATTTAAGTGTGTTAACTGATACCGAGTTCCGAGGATAATTATTGAATGCTTGCAAGCAAGTAAGATCACATGACAAAACTGGGAAGACCAAACTGATAAGTGTTGAAAAAAACTCAATGTCAAGGGTTGTATTGAAAAAAAAAGTTGAGGTGGTGTGGAAAAACACCATTTATGAGATTTCCTAAAGACTAACGAATCCAAGAGACCAAAGCTAACACAGTTATGCCCCCTAGACAAAGACAAAGACCAATTCTAAACTAAGACAACAAGGACAAGGAATGATGGAGAAAGGCTAAGTGTCAAGGACACGCTAAGAAACAGGGGTGCAAAGGCCTCAAGTAGCCCCCATTTCCAAGTTTTCACCACCTGAATTTTATTACAATTTTTTGCTACCAAGGCCCCTGTATCTAGGTTTTCACCTAGGCACTTTTTCTATTTTTTTTGAATTTTTGAATTTTTTTGATTTTTTTGTATTTTTGGAATATATAATTTTTTTGAGATACATCAAAGCGCATATTGCTAGTTTTTCACTAAGATGATCATTTTTTTAGGACATTTTCTGATTTTTAAATTTTTTGACAATATATCTTTTTTTGGATTTCTTCAGGATCAATAATTATGTACAAAGGATGCCCCCAGACGGAATGGGCATCATGGATAGAACTTCTTCAGGTGCAAGAAATTGATAAGATCATGGAGCTGCTCTCCCTCTGTCGTAGACAGCAAATAAGCACCTGAACCAAAAGTTGCTGTAATGATGTAAGGTCCAAGCCAATTAGGTTCAAATTTGCCCTTTTGATCTCTAAGTTGTTGATTCTTGGGATTTTCACGTAGGACAAGATCTCCCACTTGGAATTCTCTAGGGAAAACCTTTTTGTTGAAATATTTAGACATGCGCTTTTGATAAACCCTCATATGGTCAAATGATGCTTGACATTTTTCATCAAGAAGTTCTAACTCTTGAAGTCTCATGGCGCAGTAGTCTTCAGTAACTAGACCTTTGAGGGAAACTCAAAGTGAAGGAATCTCAACCTCCAAAGGTAACACTGCTTCAGTTCCATATGCAAGGGAAAAAGGAGTAGCCTCAGTAGGAGTAAGAATACTCATTCTATAGGCCCACAAAGCCAGATTTATCTGTAAGTGCCAATCTCTACCATTCTTATAGACTGTTCTATGCAAGATTTTAAGAATGGTTTTGTTTGATGCCTCAGCTTGACCATTTCCTTGCGGGAAGTAAATGGAGGACCAATGTTGTTTAATCTTGAATTTCTTGTAGATTTGTTTACGGTCCTTATTTTTGAACTGGCCTCCATTGTGAGTGATAATCTCGGAAGGCACTTGATATCGGTAGATGATATGGTTCAGAATGAATAGAGAGACCGTCTTGCCTGAGGCAAAAGAAAGTGGGACAACTTCTACCCATTTAGTGAAGTAATCAGTAGCAGTGATAATAAACTTGTGTGCACCTGATGAGTTGGGATGAATCTTCCCAACAAGATCAAAGGCCCAGTGTTGAAATGGCCAATGATATATAGAAGGAATGAGCTCCCTGCTTGGAGCATGTATCAGGTTACCAAGTTTTTGACACTTTTCACATGACTTTGCAAAATATACTACATCAATCTGCATTGTAGGCCAATAGTACCCCGCCCTAAGCAACCTTCGGGCCATGGAAAGACCATTGGAATGTCCCCCACAGATGCCCTCATGGATGTCAACTAACGCTTGGTTAGATTCTTCCTTTTCTAAGCATCTAAGAAGTGTTCCTTCTGGAACCCTCCTATACAAATCACCAGCGATAAGGGAATGGAGAGAGGCATTTCGGATAAGGTTTCTACGTTCAGATCGGTTAAAGGTTTCAGGTATAATGCCATCACAAAGGTATGAGTAAATGACACCATAACAGGATGACTCATGACCAACAAGGGTACAAATGACATGGCTTTATTGGGAGTCATAGATAGGGTGATGTAGCTCTTCCACTAGGAATTCAAATATGGATTCATGTTTCTCTAACTGAAGGAGTGAAGCAAGTGTAGACATAGCATCAATTGCTTTGTTTTCTTCTCTAGGGATTTGTTGAAACGTAACGAATGTGAAGTATCATTTCAAGGAATCAACCATTTTCTTGTAAGGTACCAACTTCTCATTTTTTGTTTGATATTCATCATTAACTTGGTTGATTATCAGCTGTGAATCTCCATAGATGTGTAACTCTGTGATTCTCCATTTTATGGACATCTTAAGCCCATTTTTTAAAGCCTCATATTCAACAATGTTGTTTGTACATGGGAACAATAACTTGTAAGACTTAGGAATCATGTACCCATGAGGAGAAACAAACAACACACCTGGTTCAATAAGCACTAAAGATCTATCTTGAAAGTAGCTAGGGAGATGATCAAGTACCTCATCCTTAGGCACCTTAGAGAGGTTTTCACCCTTGGATACGTCCTTTCATTTTAATTTTTTTAGTTCTGACACTGCCACGCAATGGTTTTCACCATCAGAACTCCTATTCTTTTGATTTTCTTTTCTTTTTATCTTGTAACTAAGGTACTTGATGTCTGGCTCTGTCATGCTGGTAGCCGGTACACTGGTGGAAGAGACTATGGGTTCAATGGTATTTAGGTAATATGCTATCTCATAATCATTTTGAAATGTTAAGATCTTAGGTTCTTGATGGCGTTGGGACCAATCAATGAGGTCAGGATGAACAAGTGGTATGTCAATGACTGGTTCAAGATTATAAATGTGAATGATATTATTGCTGGTGACTGAAGAGTCAGAGTCCGTCAAGTATCTTTCTAAGCTACCCAAATCGGGGTTTGTCCTAACAAGTGAAGAATCGTCCACTAAAGCAACACTTGGGTTCAACTCCTCTAATATTACACGTGACTCATCGACTACCTCATGTTGAGCACTATAAGTGTGGATGACATCAACATCCATGTCAACTATGGAAGGCTTTGAGAAGGAATCCCATTCATACTCATATGAACTTTTGTCTGAACTGTGACTAGGATGCTTACACCATGAGGGTTTGGGACCTCTTGATGTGGAAGGTCTAGTGTCATCAAGAGTATCACCTTCTCTTTCCATTAAATGAACAAGATTATTTTGTTGACGTTCTCTGAAATGATCTTCTACATATGATTCTTGTTCTAAAGTTGCAACCGATGCATGAGTGACCGGAATATCTGAATCTGCCCAGAGGAGTTTAGTGGAAGGGACCCAATCTTCACACATTTCTTGCTGATTTGTCAACCTAGGTACATATTTTGACTCATCTTCACTATCCAAATTATTAAGGATAGGAGTAGTGTGCTTGTTGTGATTCACAAAGCCTAGGCCAACCAGCTTCTTAGACTTGCGTCCCAAAAGAGCATGATCAAGAAGTTTGACTCTAGCATCCAATTTGTGATTAAGAGGGCCATGTACGGGGAGGGCCATGTACGGGATAGCCCATCTGTTTGACAAAAGTATACCCTCTTCCATAAGCCTTAGGAGAGGGAGAGAAGTTCTCATTGTGCATGTATTTCTCTTCTCTATAGAGCCAGTCTCTAACAAACATCTCTTCTTTCTCATCTTGAATAGGCACCGAGGATTCTACAAATGTGTTAAATAAAGTCATAGATGAAGAGGAAGGTTTCTTTTCTTGTGAAGGTTTTCCATAAGACCGAGGTAAAATTGGTAATGTTGTGAGGGAGTTGAGTTGATACCCCCCCATTCCAAGATCTATTGACTTAAACTTCTCTTTGCATTCAGCTAAGGTTGCATCAAAATCTTCTGCTTCTCTATTGAGGGGAACATGAGTTCCTGCTGAAATGGAATTGATAGATAAAGTGTTATCCCCAGGTATACAAATCTCTATTCCATTGTAAGGGAACTTAACACACTGATGATAGGTAGACGACACTGCTTTCATATCATGAATCCACTGTCTACCAAGTAAGATATTATACGCAAGCGGTCCAACATCAACTATTTGAAATAAAATGTCTTTTTCAACAGGGCCAATCCTAACAAGAAGGATGACCAACCCCTTGGAACTTCTTTCTGCCTCATCATAAGCTTTGATAGTGATAATTTTCCTGGTATCTATGACTTTTTATGAATAACCCAACTCTTTCAAAATATTAAAGGAACAAATATTAAGCCCAACACCCCCATCTATCAACACACGCCTAACACGGGTTCTTTGAATCATGACCTCAATATGAAGAGCAATATTGTGTGGGTGGATCAAAGCTTTATCATCATCCTCTAAAAAGGTAAGGTAATGAGGGCTAGCAATATGATTAACGATGTTCTAGAATTGATCAACATCTAAGTTGTTGGGGATGTTTTCCATGCGCAAAGCATCCTCAAGGAATTTCTTGTGTCCTGGGGAAAAATCTAAGAGCTCAAAGATTGAAATCTGAGCTGGGATTATTTCTAACTAATCAACAAGACTATAGCTTGACTTTAGATTAAATGTTAGTTTTGAGGTGACATTATTGGATGCCACTTGCTTAGGTTTACTTTATTGACTCGAATTGGGTCCTCTAATAACAACGGGACCTTGACTTCATGTGACAACATTAAGGGATTGTGATGACACTCTAGAGTTGGGACCCCTTAGCACCACAATGGGTTCTTCATCAAAGAGAGGAGGAGAGCCCACATCTAGATCATAATCACAGGGATCTTTACCCCTCATCATATTGACATTCTCTTCTACAAATTCCAGCATGTTGATAGTATTCTCTGTATCTATGTAAGTGTAATTGATCTCAGCTTTTCCATTCTTAACTTTAGAGGTTTCCCCCTTTTCATACTTGGGAAACGGTTCTTTGAATGCCTTATGATCGACGTTGGTGTTCAATCCATCTATCTTAAGCTTTCCATTGTCAATGAGATCTTGAATAAGATGCTTGAGTTTGTAGCAGTTTTCAATGTCATGTCCAATACCATTGTGAAACTTACAAAAGGCCTTCTCATCCCACCAATGTGGCTTAACATCTGGTATATAATGCTTCGCAGGATCTTGAGGATGTGCAAGGTTGTTGGAAATAAGTTTTTTCAAGACATCCTCATATGAGTCACCAAGCTTTGCAAATTAACGTCTTTCTTTCTTAGGCCTATCTTGGTATCTTGGCTTGTTCTCTTGTTGATTAGATGTATTGAGCTTCATGGCTTGAACAACACTAGACAAGTGGAGCACGATTTGATCTTTGGGTTGAGAGGAGTCCACAACTCCATCATTGACCACTTGTTTGTTCCTATTCCATTGTGAGTTCTTCCCTTTATCCTTGTTAGAGTTGTTATTTTGACCATTGTTTTTGTTGTTTCCATGTTTGGTCAAAATTCCTTTTTCTTTCAAAACATCCTCAATCCTACATGCGGTTTCAACCATGGTGTCAAAAGAATCAAAAACCATCTTCCTAACTTCATACCGCATTTCAAGAACCAAGTTTTTAACAAGGATGTCAATCTTTTCATTTTAAGGAATGGTCCTAGGGTAGCGAGACCATTGTCACCTCCACCTTTGCAAGAAAGTGACAAAGGATTCCCCTTGGTTTTTCTTTAAATTGCATAAGTCCAACATGGTGATAGATCTTGAAAGGTTGTATGCAAAGTGTTGAACAAATCTGTGGACAAGCTCTTTGAAAGTCTTAACAGGAGGAGTTATGTTGCTGAACCATTTCATTGCTTGACCATTAAGATTCCTTGGGAACAATCTCATGAGGTACGAGTCATCTTGATGGAACTCAAAACTTGTGGTATAAAATTGGTGCACGTGATCACGTGGCTCTCCATTTCCATCATATTTGTCATATTGAGGGATCTCAATCTTTCTAGGGAAGCCTTTCATGTTAACACTTTTGTCAAAATAATTAGGACAAACTGAATCTAGTGAGAATGAATTCTTGGGTGCTAACATCTTTTCCATCATGATCTTAAGTTGTTTGATCTCTTCTTCTTGAGATGGACCTTTCTTTTTAATCTTTTTATCCACATCAAAGTTGTAAGGGACTCTAGCACCCTTGTTTATCAAACTCTCTTGGAACTTATCTTTGTTTTGCTCTAAATATTTCTCCACATACTGTTGGAAAAGTGGTTCTTGTTGCATTTTCATGAAGTCCTAGGAGGTGAGGTAAAAACCCGAGCTACTACCCCAATATTGTGAACCAGGATGAGCATGTTGTGAAGGTTGTTTTGAGTTCCTAGGAGGTTTTCGTCTCCTATAATGATCATGTATTGAAGCCCTTATTCCTCTAGGGTTAGGAGATCGTGATGGTGTTCTTGAATGTCTTCCACTTCATGGATTCTTAGGAGTGGATGGAGGAGAGTTGTTTCCACCACTAACATGCATGTTGTTAAATTGATCATTAAGTTGTTGATCCAAGAGCCTATCTTGCTCCTCTTGGAAGGCTTTCTTTTCCATTTCCACCAAATTTTGTCTCTCCAACTTTAGGAGTCTAAATTTCTCTTCCTTTTCATCTTTTTCATCTAGGAAGGCTTTATTTTCACCCTCAATCCTCTTAAGTCTTTCACTCATGTATCTTGAATATTTTTTGAGCGGTGAACTTGGTCTTGAATTTCTAAACAAGTTGTTGGTATAGGTTGCATTAACATGAGTGTCATAAAGTTCATCTCCTTGGTTCTCATGTTGTGATAACTCACCCTAATAAACCATATATCTAGTTGAGATAAGGGGTGAAGCTGGTCGAATGTTGTGAGAGGAAACACCAAGTGAAATAGTGTCTCTATGTTTCACAAATATGTCATCAAGACATTTATCGATGTCTTCCCTCTCTCTCTGAGTCATTGTGTAGCTCTTATCCATATCTGAGTGAGAGGATGCTAAGGGGGTACCCAACTCACTAAGGTGACTCTTGAAACCAAAGCAAACTTCAGAGTTGTTCCTAGGTGATTGATCAAATATGGGTTTTTTTCCCTTACATTTTTGGCGAGTTTTTACTAAGGGTAATTGGTTGAAGACCACTTGAGGTATTTTTCCTTGATTTACTTGATATCTTGTTGTAACTGGCATGAAAGAAAAAGGTACTAGCTAATAGGATGATCCTAAGAAACGTTGGTACCAAACTAGGATACTAAAGGCATTAACTTATCCAAAAGAGAGATGGTAAGATAGAATTTGAAAGAGGTATAAATCAACACTGCCACAGAGGTGCCCAATAAACAAGTGAATACCCTAAGACATATGGATCAGGAGGATGATTTACCCAAGTTATATTGATTGAAATTAAATTTTTATGAAAGTGAATGGACAAGAGACTACCAAAACTCTCCAAGTGTGTTATCAAAGAATCTAAAGGTTTATCTTTTCAACAAGGACGGTTTCTAACTTACCAACTCCAAGCAAGGTCACTTGTGAAATCAAAGATTACTAACACAAAAGGTCAAAACACAAGAATCCAAAGTGTAAAAAAGCTTCTAACAGCGGGGTAAGTGACCTAATCTGGCCCGGATCGACCAAGGAAGATTGAAAATGAAAGGATAGCAAATTGAGAAAGATGTAAAAAGTTGGTTTTTTGACTCGGGAACTCAGTTTTTGTTCATTTTAATTGACCAACTAGATGCATTAACATATTTTTATCATTAATCAAGCACACAAGAAAACAATCAGGAAGTTCAAGTAAACAATTGTCTCCAAACAATGAGCAAGGGACAAAGCAACCTTGCACATGAACAAGAATAGTGTTGTAGTATTTCTACTACCTAAAGATTCTACTTGTGTATGTTCTCTAAATGTTTTGCAATCACGCACATAGTCCTAGAAAAGAAAAATTTGGTTGCTCTATGGTTCATAGTAATAGTCAACTCTACAACTTTTGCAATCTCAAGTGGGTGAAATCCAATCCCGGTGCACCGAGCTTTTGACACAGTCTGAGAATTTAGTCAATCAGGAGCTGCTGAGGAGATCTGACAACCCAACAAGAAACCACACCTGTGGAGATTTCTTCCACAAGGACATTTATATAGCAGTTGTTGCTTCCATGGAAGAAATGACTATTACCGCTTGAGGTTCCGTCCATGTGGTTTACCCAACAAAGGGAGTGTCCACTACGGTTAATCCTCTCTAACAAGGAAGACTCATAATATGAACCACATGGGGACTTGGTTCGGATTCAAGGGTTCCAAGTTTTTGATTCTCTCAAAAGGGAAAAGAGCATAATCCTCTAGCCTCTTCACCTCACCCAAACATAGAAACCAAGATTAATTGACTCACTAATTTGAAATCACCTCACCAAAGGTTTGTATATCAACAATAATGACCACCAATCTCAAGAGAGAAAGTACCATCAAAAGTTGAAGACCAAACCAAGTGAGATAATGACAAATCCTTCCCTACCTACAAGGGGATCTATCGTCAAGAAGAGCTTTACATGTAAGACAAGTGAATGAAGTCCACTCTCTCAAGATCACCACAAATAGTGTTCATAGGGCCTAATTACTATGTGAAACATATATGCAAAAAAGCAAATCTAGGTTCATTCCTTTAGAGCAAAAATTGAAAATGTGATCTATGAAAGCAAGAAACACTCAAGATAAACACATGAGAGGTTCATTTTTATTTTCAAAATCCAAATATTATAGAGATGAAACAAAATACTTCAAGTCCAAAGTAACACGCTTAATAGATTTTCCCTTATTGTTTCTTTTGTTGAGCTTTTACGTGAAAGTAAGCCACGAACTCTCCAACAAGTAAGACAAGCAAACAAGCAAACAAACAAACAAGATATGCAATGTATATTCAAATTATGAAAACCCTAGGGTTAGATCTAAAAATAAATTGTTAGGAGAAATAATAACTAGCAAATAATCCAAATGACAACTCACATCATGCATTGAACCATGTGAAAAATAAGTGCAAGCTAATCATTAAATGTCCTTTTTTAATTTTGATTTTTGACCTAGTCAACAAGATTGGACCTATATGACATGAATTCGGATCCCAAACCTT
This sequence comes from Thuja plicata, assembly GCA_018584345.1. Classification (NCBI taxonomy): domain Eukaryota; kingdom Viridiplantae; phylum Streptophyta; class Pinopsida; order Cupressales; family Cupressaceae; genus Thuja; species Thuja plicata. The sequence continues at coordinate 501,188 of MU223247.1, forward strand.
AAATGTAGAAAAGAGACCCCTGTTAAAAAATAGAGAGCTTTCCAAAAATTTCAGAATTAAAAAAATATCTTTTGATTTGTGCCTTTGGGAGCCATTTTCCCAAAATATACTAGTTTTCATAAATTGACCAAATGAGCTATGATATTGCATCCAAATTTAAAACACAAAGAATGGACCCCCTGTATAATTTAAAGAAATTTCTGAAAATATAAAAATTTCTGAAAAATATGCTAATTTGCGCCAAAAATTAATTTTTTATGAAAAATAAAGAAAAAATTATAAATACCTTGGAAAATTTTAAATTTTTTACTGAAGCTTCTCGGATATGTTGCCAACCTGAAAAAATAAATTTAGACCAAAAATCAAAGTCATTTGAGAGATATGATCAAATCTTTGAAAATCTAGGGTTTTCATCTCCAAGCAAATCTAGACAAGGGGGTTAGCTCCAAAAATAACAAAAATCAGCATGTAAAGGTGGGTTGCCCCACGGTGGGCGCCAAAAATGTGTGCTAAAAATGTGTCACACTTCTATGAATCATTATATCCAAGATTTCTCAAGGATGAGATCTCGAATGGCGACTCATAGCTCTCTATTCATGGAGTGCAAGGGTTTGTAATGGAGGCCCTCAGATTGACCTAGTTTGTGCCCATGCAAGTACACCATAAAATGAAAGATTCAAAGAGGAAAAGAAAGAGTGGTAGTCTCCATGATCATCAAGTATGCATGCAAATGAAAGCTATTCTATATGATAACAATGCAAGAAAGGAAATTAATCTATATGATAACAATGCAAGAAAGGAAATTAATCTATATGATAACAATGCA
>MU223247.1:502632-540606 GCA_018584345.1 Thuja plicata
ATTGATGAAATGATCAAACCTTAGAAAATATTGAAATAATTGAATTAATTATGATTTGATCAAGGAAATTGATTTGAATTGAAAATGTTGCAAAGCATTGATTCAGGAATTTGATAAATTGATAAATTGATAAATGGTGGCCCATAGTCCAGCGACCATTTTAGGGTGCATACAGAAATCATTGAAGCACTACTTGCAAGGAGAGCTGCAAAAGGAAAAGGACAACAAAAAGGAATAATACCATTGATTTGCTTTTCATGTAATGAGGTTGGTCACATTGTTGCTAAGTTTCCTAACAAATGACAAAGATGAGAGAAATTTCAACAAATATAAAGGCAAGAAATATTTCAACAGTTACAAAAACTACAAGGACAAAGGTAAGAAATCTTGTTATATTGCTAAAGATTCTAATAGTGATGAATATGAAGATGAAATGGTTTACATTGCTATTAAAGATGAGTCAGATAATGAAGATGATGAAAAGACTACACTGTTCTCTCATATTAGAAAAAATGACAATTGGATAATTGATAGTGGTTATTCTCACCATGTGACTGGTGATAAAACAAAATTTGAAACTCTTGAGCACTATGATGGTGGGAGTGTCAGTTTTGGGAATAATGAACCTTTCTGTGTGAAGGGTAAAGGTTGTATTGCTCTAACTGAAGGAATTAAATGTGATAATGCTTATTGGGTTGAAGGACTAAGGAAAAATCTACTAAGTGTGGCACAACTGAATAAAATTGGTCTCAAGGTAGAATTCATGAATGGTAAGGCCAAGCTCCTGGATGGTAAAGGAAACCTAGTCGGAACTAGCAAGCAAACAAAAGTTAATTTATTTTATCTTGATCTCAATGAAAGTTCATGTTTTAGTGCACAAGTAGAAGAAATTTGGTTATGGCATAAAAGGTCGCGTCATGTGAACTTTGATAACTTGGTAAACATAAGCAAGAACAAAAGAGTAAGAGGTATTCCTGTTTTAAAGAAACCTGAATTAGCAACATGCAAACAATGTCAAATTGGGAAAATGAGCAAATCTAGTTTCAAAAGCAAGAACTATAATACTGAAGAAGTCTTGGAATTGGTACATACTGATCTATGTGGACCAATAGGGAAAACAAGTTATACTGGAGAGAAGTATTTCATTCTATTTGTTGATGATCATTCCAGAATGATGACTGTTATGTTTCTTAGAGAAAAATCAGAAGCTTTTCAAAAATTCAAATGGTACCTTGCCAGAGTTGAAAAGGAAACAGGAAAGAAAATGAAGTGCCTAAGATTTGATAGAGGAGGAGAATTCATTTCTATTGAATTCAATGAATTTTGTAATGAAAGAGGAATCAAGAGACAAGTATCTTCCCCTGATACACCACAATAAAATGTAATAGTAGAAAAAAGAAACAGATCCATCATGGATTGTGCAAGAACCTTGATGATTGAAAAGAATGTTGCTACCAAATACTGGAAGGAAGCCATCAGTACTGCAATTCACACCTTGAAAAAAGTTCAACTGAAGAAAGGTATTGAGAAGACACCTTTTGAATTATGGTATGGCTATAAACCTACTATTCATTATTTAAAAGTATTTGGAAGTAGATGTTACATCTTAAAAGAAGCAAGAAATAGAAAATTTAATGTAAAAGGAGATGAAGGCATATTCCTAGGCTACTCCTGTAAAAGCAAAGAATATAAATATTTGAATCTTGATACTCACAAAGTCATAGAAAGTGTGCGTATAAGGATTGATGAGTTTGTAGAAAGATGTGAAGAACAAAGCAGTAAAGAGCCTAAGGACTACAAAAAAATGTGTACTATGAACCTGATACTATACCTAAGACACAAGCAATGGTAATTGGACATCAATCCTGTTAACCATTGAACTCATCAGTACAAACTATGTTACAAACTGTGCAACCCAAGATTCTAGTAGAGCAAACTGAATCACAGACAGAGGGAACCGAGTCTCTGATAGAGGGACCCGAGTCATAGACAATGACACTCGAGTCTTAGATAGTGGAACCTGAGCATCAGACGGAAGAACAAGACAAAATATTTGAGTATGGTTAACATAGTGGAGCAAGCCTCGAATCAAGAAGGAAGGATCCTGTACTTTCCAAATACGTCAGAAGGCATCATGCACCTGAGAAAATAATTGGAGATCAGACATAAGGTATAATGAAAAGGAACAAAATTAAAGGTACATGTTTGCTTAGTGAAATTGAACCTAGATCTATCAATGATGCATTAAATGATGAAAGTTGGATAGAAGCAACGAATGAAGAAATTGAGCAGATAGAAAAGAACAAGACCTGGACTCTTGTACCTAGACCAAAAGAGAAGAATGTAATTGGTACTAAGTGGGTTTTTAAAAACAAGATGAATGAAAAAGGTGAAGTTTCTAGAAATAAAGCCAGATTAGTATGTAAAGGATATGCTCAAGAAGAGGGTATTGATTATGGAGAAACTTTTTCTCCTATTGCAAGACGTGAAGGAGTCAGAAATCTTCTGGCATATGCTGCACACAAAGGATACAAGGTATATCAAATGGATTTAAAGTCTACATTATTGAATAGAATCCTAGAAGAAGTCTATATTTAGCAACCTGAAGGATTTGTAGATCCTATTAAAAGGAATATGGTCTGCAAATTGCACAAAGCCTTGTATGGACTAAAACAAGCTCCAAGAGCCTGGTATGAAAGACTGCATGGTTATCTAGTAAGTATTGGATTTCAGAGAACCAATGATACTAGTAGCTTGTACATCAAAGAAGTCCCTAAAGACAAGATATTATTTAGCAGAGATATTTGTTGATGATATATTATTCACTGGATATGATGATTTATGCAAAGCATTCTCTATAGCTACGAGTAAGGAATTTGAGATGTCTATGTTTGGTGAAATCAAATTATTTGTTGGTTTACAAGTTCAACAGATGAAGGATGGTATCTACATTACTCAGTCAAAATACATCAAAGAGATACTGAAGAAGTTTGGAATGGAAGATTCCAGACCATTTGGGATACCTATGTCTACTGGACATAAGTTGTCTAAGGATGATAATTCAAAGGAGGTAAATCAGACTACCTACAGGTCCATGATTGGAAAACTACAATATGTTGTTCACACCAGACCTGATATTGCATTAGCAATTGGTATTGTTGCAAGGTTTTCAGCTAATCCTAAAGAAAATCATTTGATGGCTATCAAAAGGATTATGAGATACCTTAAAGGTACTGAAGATTATGGATTATGGTATAAGAAAGGAGGAAAATTTAACTTGAGGACTTTTACTGATGCTGATTGGGTAGGAAAGGTTGATGAAAAGAAGAGCACAAGTGGTGGAGCATTCTTTCTTAGAAAGAGGTTAGTCTCCTGGCCTAGTAAGAAATAAAATTGCATTTCTCAGTCTACAATAGAGGTAGAGTATGTTGTTGCAGCAGTCAATAGTTCAAATATCATATGGTTCAAAAAACTCTTATCAGGTATGAAGGAAGAAATTAAAGAACCAATAATTATTTACTGTGACAACACTAGTGCTATTAACATTTCAAAGAACCCAGTGATGCATACCAAGACCAAACATATTGCAATAAAGTATCATTTCTTGAGAGAATTGGTTTAGAAAAAAGAAGTAAGGTTGGAATATGTGAATACTAAAGAACAAGTTGCAGCCATATTCACCAAGCCTTTACCTAAGGATGCATTCCTGTATCTTACAGGAAATCTAGGGGTGATTCCCCTAATTAAGGCTCACTAAAGAACAGTTTAGTGATGCATCAATTGAGCTACAGAATATATCAAACATGTTGATGGAGATTTTTAGAGCTCATTGCATATGAATTAATACATTCAGTTACATTACAATTAAATTGATATTTCAGTTGGTGTCTTTGGCATTTGCTGTCAAAGAGGGAGAGATTACAGTATGTCATAATGATCAGTGAAAGAGGGAGATATTATTGTATGAAAGTAAATATTACTGATGGATAGATCGATGACAGAGGGATAATTTTATCAGAGACAAAGATATATGTAAGAGGGAGAATTTTATTTCAGTTATTGTTAACATAAGGAGTCTTATAGATGTGAATCAGAATGAAGCTAAAGACATTAATAAAATTTGATTCATCTTACTGTTTCTTTAAAATTATTTGTATTATGACATGTTGTGTTGCCATCAATGCCAAAGAGGGAGATTGTTGATGACAATTATTCAATTGTGTATTGTCATTGATGTTACACATGTATATGCACTTATGTAGTGATGTTACACAAATTTTTACATCCAAACCAAGCACAGTTAGTGTATGCCAAGTGAATCTTAGTGTTTTATGAGTTTAGTCAGGTATTGAAGAAATTTAGTTGTTACCGAGTTCACTCGGGCATTACTGTGTTGGTTGGGTGTTGAAGAATTTCAGTGTTGACCGAGTTAAACAGTTAGTGTCTACTTACTAATAGATGATTACATTTTATTTTTAATTGGGAATATGAGGCCGACACATTTGGGTTTCATTATTCAGTTGGAAGGTTATAGAGGCCGACTTGACAAAGTCTATTATATATTTATATAAGGTCAAGTTTGGACTAAATGTGTGGAAATAATTGAATTAGTGGATGAACATGATATGAAGAGCAGAGGGGAAATTAGATGGGATTCTGATTAAGGAAAGATCATCCAGACATAGCTACAATAGAACATTTGATCAATGAGGATCCAGTTTACAAACAAAGCAAGATTTGAATCAGCAAAATACAGTTGCATGTACAATCAAGTCAATCCATTGTTACTTTCTAACAATTGTAGCAGTGATTCAAATCTCTTAACAAAGTAGACTTAACAGTATTTTGTAAATCCTCTCACAAGGTGACATTTCTATATTGAAGTGTTTGAAGACCTCTAACAAGGCCACTCCTTACAACATGATTAAATCCTCTACTAGGGTCACACCTAACAGTGTGTTATTGTAACCTTTAACATGTTTGACTCCTAACAAGGCTCACTTCAAAAGAGTGAAAATCAGTAACTAGTTGCAATTGGTGGTTTTTCCCATATTGGGTTTTCACATTAAATCTTGGTGTTATCTGTGTACATTTCATTTTATTTATGGTTTATGCTACTGCAATTAATTACTAAAGATAATCATAGTTAATATCTTAAGATTTTCTATGTTAACTGAGTGACAGTGAAAAATCTATGTTAGCCGAGAAACAATGACTGATTTGTTTAAGACATCTAAGGGACTTGGATTTGTTTTTGTGGTAACTGATTTACCCCACCCCTCTTAGTTACTCAACTCATTTCCAAAAAAAATAAACAAGGTGTTTGTGATAAGAGCTTCCACATCAAGCTTGAAAGGCCTCACATATCTCAACTTCATTTACTGGCACGCCAAGGTGAGGTCAGAACTATCTCCTTGACTGTTATTAATCTGTTTGTTTATGCAAGATCGCACTCATGGTTATCTTGGTTTTGTATGACTCGATACTGGTGTATCGTTGCAACATCAACTAGAAATAATGTTTAGGTCATCTTGGATTTAATGCCTCAAGGCTTATGTTGGTTTCCCACATTTTATCTGATGAAATTCATACTCATATTCTTATGGTTTCAGTGGCACCATTATGGGTTGTATCGATTCCGATGTCCCAAACACTCAGTGATAAAAATAGTAAACAAAAATCGAGTGCCTAAGTCCTAGGTTACATTAATTTTAGCTCTTGCATTCTAGTTCAATAGAATTATAACATTGCAATGTTCTCTCTCCAATAAAAAGTAAGGCTTGATTATATAGAAATCCATAATCCATTTTCAGGATAGAAATCAAAATCTGAGATCATTTTATTTGTCAAAAATTGTAATTTGATTTTTTAGTAAAAATGTAGTTGATCGATTGCGCAATCAATCTTTGAACTTTGAAAAATGGGAATTTCTCCTAATTTCAATCAATGTTCCTAAATTTTTGGTCAAACTTGGTCAATAGGACCTAAAAAATGTGTAGATTGGGTCGTAAATTACAGAGAGGGCAGGATCAGGACATCAACAATTCAGTGATTACATTTTCAATAAAGACCCCATCGCTAGGGGAATCTCAGCTTCGTGGCATCACATCAAGTTGAAATTATCTCTAAATCAAAGGCAACCCAATCAGTTGTCTTATACAATAATGGATACACTCAAAATCAGACAGATCAGTCTTATACGAGTCATTCATTTATGAAACTAGACACATTGATCAAATTGATTTCATCACTTCAAATCAAGTCAATTTCGCTAATCAGTCTCTTAACGATAATCAGTTTCATCACTTCACATCAAACTGAGTATTTGTTCAAACCAATCCATAAGTTTAAGAGTTTCTGACAGATGTTCAGTTTCATTGCTTTAAATCAAATTGAACATTTTGTTCTATATCTTTTGATCGATCTTTGTCCAAACAAGCTTGGAGTCGCTAAATGTTCTTTGAATCAATGCACTGATCATACATCAATTTAAAGAGGGGAAAATGTAATGACCTAAAAATGGTCAACTAAACCCTAAGCCCCCAATCTTGATTGTTATTCAATAAAACCCTAATCTTGATCACCTTAAGTCCTAACCTAAAGGCAATTCAACATCTTCAGTTTGATCTGACATGAACCCTAGGTCCTAATATATCATCACACTTGATTTAATTAATTAATTCCTGAATCCTAAGATATTGGAAAATAAACCTATGTCATTTATTTAATTAATATCCTAGTATGTTGATTAAATAAATAAATAATCTTCAATTAAATTAAAAAAGGAATTAAAATTAATAAATTGAGTAAAAAGTGCATTTAAATCATTTAATATTTAAAAATGCATTTCTGTGCCATCATTTTAGTTGACTAAACATCAAATTAGAAACAAATCTTTCTTGTTCATTTAACTGAGTATTTTCTTCTTCTCATTTTGGAAACAATCTAGTTAACTCCTCTTTCGATTTTAGAAGTTTCTCGAATGACTGGTTAGTCAGTTTAGTTAACCGACTCTCTCAACTAATGGTCATTTGCGCACATGGATTGTGCTTCTTTGCATCAATCTTGTCCGTTCCTTGATAATAAATCTCGATCATCGCTTCAAGGGATATTTCCTATAAATGGAGGCTTCATTTCCCCACAAAGCATCCAAGATTTTTGAAGTAGAGTTATTATGCAGTTTTTGTCTTTCATATTTTATTAAGCATTTAGAATTTTTGCATTTTACATGTTTACAACATTTCAATTGACAATCTATGAACATTTCATTTGGGATTTAAACTAAACTAAGATAATCATGATGACATATTTTTACATTAGTATACAAGGGAAACAAGTTTTTAACTGTCGGTACATGATCATTGGAAGATAGGTGTATAGTGCAACCCGACAGAGGAACCCAACAGACAGATCACTATGCAAATTGACAAACATTATTCACAGAGGAACTTGGCAGAAGTTTACAGTGTAACCTGAAAATGTAAACTGGAAAAGCAGACAATAGAGGAACCCGACAGATAAGTTTACAGTGAAGACCGACATGCAGACTATAGAGAAACCCGAGCACCAGTCTACCGAGAGACAACTTTATTTCAAGAAATGTGGATCTGACTCACACATCAGATAAAACACTTAATTTTTATATTTATCTTAAAGATTAGCTTTAAATCCATTTCTTGAGGGATAAGTAAAGCGAGTATAATTGTTTTAATCAATCTAACTGATTGAAAATATGCAAACACAGAGATCAAGGTCAAGTTGTAAACCTTTGATCATAGAGTTATCATTGTAAAGCGTGAAACTCATTTTGGTCAAATTTATTGTATAAATAGATGTGTAATCAATTAGAGCAACATAATGTGATGATGATTGTAGCTACAAACACATCTATGGATCAAAGATAGAGTTTTATGCAAAAGGACAAAAAAAGATGAAATCAGTTACCAAGAACAAGATCCAAGGCTACCGAGCAGAATAGAGGTATTAATCAGTCACTATAGGTGATACATCATATTGTAATATTTAATGGATCTATAATCAATAATTCTAGATTGCATATACTCAAGTCAATAAGTATTTTTGACTACATTATAACAAGTGTTGCAAATAGAAGAAATCCTTTGAGAAGGTGGATTTAACAATCCTTTTGTAAACCTCTTAACCGAGTGCACACTAAACAATGTTGCTAAATCTCTTAACAGAGTAGACCTTAACTAGTCTAAACATGTTACTCCTAACAGGGTAAGATCATCAGAAGTGATCAAACTTGAAAGCCTTAACCGACCCCTTCCATTCTACAGATAGTGAAGTTTTGTGGGTTTCATCCCCACTGTACTCTTTACCTTCTAACATGGGTTTTATGCATTACCAAACCTTGTGTCATGTGTCATTACATTTCATGAATGTTTCTATGAATATTTACATGAAAATTAAGTTTATGAATTGATACTACATGCATAAAGGTAGAATATCACATATGGTAGGTAATGCAAGGATTTGATTACTAAAAGATTAAGGTTAATTGACAAAAAGTTTTAAGGGTACTGATTCACCCCTCCCCTCTCAGTACACACCATTCCGTTATTCCAACAATTGGTATTAGAGCTAGATATATTATTTGGAAAATTTTAAATCACTTGAGAGAAAATATCATACAATGGAAAGGTATAAGCTAGACAAGAGTATTGAGAATCAGAAGTTGGAGATACAAATCTTCTATGAGAAATATAAAGAAGCTAGAATCAAGATGAGAGAGCTATTGGATGAAAGAAAGGTTATGGCATCTCACTGTAATGAAACAGACTATCATGAAGAAGATATACGTAATTTATTTGAGTCAACAGGATCCACATCTAGCAATACATCAGACACATCTGAAGGAAGCATTACATGTCTAAATGAAATCAATCAACATTTGGATGGACAAGTGAAACCACTGCAAATTGGTTAAGAGACACATACGGTAAGGATGATTGAGGTTATGAATAATGCTAGACAAGCTGAGCCAGAAATAACATTAGCTATTGATGACAAGAGGAAGCTCACTGAAAAGCTACAAGAGAAAGAATCAGAAATACTAATACTTACTGAACATCATCATGAGATCACCAATCAGATTATTCTTATGAGTCAGGAGGCAAACCGAATGAACATATAACTCAATGGAAAATTAGAAGCTATTGGTGAGATAAGAGAAGAAAATGAAAGATTGAATCATGAAGTAAGAATTCAACAACAACACAATGATATGATCAAGAGAGTTGAAGAAAGTACAAAAATAATGGATGATTTTCTGGATGGACAAAGAAGAGTTAACAACAATACTGGAATAGGGTATTTCAAGCATAGAGAATCACCATACCAAGATGATCCAAAATATGTCTACACAAATCCAAGACCAAGGAGGCAGTCATGCATTCACTGTGGAAAACCAGGCCACACATCAAATGTTTGCAGGAGAAAAATAAAAGGTATTCCTAAATCCACATCTCCATTCATATGAAATTGTTATAAATGTAACAAGAAAGGACATAAAGCATATGAATGTAAATCTGAGATCAAACAACCAAAGAAGGAAACCCACATGGAAAAATATTGTCCTACTTGTAAAATGCATGGGCACACATCTCTTGAATTCAGGAAGAAGAAAAAGCAAGCATGGAAGCCTAAAGAACAAGAAAATGCTTATCAAATGAAAATAGTCAGTAACTCATATGTTTGGGATTACAATACATGGACAAACTGCACAACATGTGGTAGATATGGACACATAGCTACAAAATGCATGAGAAAATGGACAAGAAGGTCTAGAAGCTAGACTAACCCTGTAGTGGCATGCTTACACTGTCATAGGGTCGGTCATCTAAGCAAGGACTACAGAGACCAAGTGACAAAGCCAAGCACTTTTGCCAATGGAAACACCATTGAATATATCAGAAGAATGAGAAACAAAATGTGGAGGAAAGTTACAAATAATGATGATGCTCGACCAAGCAATACAATCAGTTACACCTTATCCAATGGATATGGTGACATCACCACCCCACCTAAGCAGAACAAGTAAGTATGGAATTGCACTATACCAAGCTATATTTTACATCAGTTCCATTATACATTGATAAAATGCCAAACTTGCATGATTAAAGATGCACTATGGTATTACTTATTATGATTTTGTTAATACAATCTCGTTGGTCAACACATACCAAGAATCATTAGTGTACATATGAAATCCAAGTTAACAATGTAAACTGAGACTCTTCGGTAATCATGTAAAGACATTGAAGTCTTCACCACTTACCGAGCACTATTGGTAAACCTATGAAAGATCAAGTGAGTTGTCACTTACCCCGAGCCAAAAGTTTGTGTGATACCCGAGAAACTCTGTCTTCAAACACTGAGAAGTGTGTAAAGCAATAAATGCACCACTTAGGGCATCGTCTATAAAAAGCGACAAAATAGCTCATTCACTCACCATGCAATTAAGAGCGAAGAAGAAAAGCACAGAGCGAAGGATAATGATCAGATTGCAAAGTGTCTCACAAGCAAGTCTCATGACATTCAGACAAATCGACAACATCTATAGCAGGACAAGTGAGTAACTAAAGACTCACCAAGCTCACTGTTATTTATGGGAAAAGCCCTAATTTTAAGAAACCATGGCAACCACATCTCGCGTTTCCAAGATCAAGAATGGCAAGGAGAAAAAGGTTAATCTAATCAAGAAAACCACTTATGAAGAACCCAAATACAAAATCTGTCTAGAGGTTTCTTCGTAACCCAACGATGCTAGTGCATTTTCAATCATACCACCTAGGGTTTTTCTAATCAAGGATGTCCGAGCATATATCTACTACAAAGTTGCAGAAATTGGAGATCTGGAGGTTGAGAAAGCTTACAAGAAGCTTTGCATAGATGGAACCATCAAGGATGAACATAAACATATCGAGGTGAAAGGGCTGACAAATTCCCTAATGTTCCTGAAGGAGTTTAAAATCGAGTAGATCAAGATAGTGCTGAGTAAAGTGCATGAATGAAAGATGTGGCTGGATGAGCCAAAAAAAATTACTAGGGATGTGATACATGTAGTGACCAGTTATCCTATAATCGACAAGGCCAAGGCACTTAAACACCCTCCTCGCCAAGAAATTGAGAAGATGACAGGTGCAGAATGGGATGGCAGAGGATTGAAGGTAAATTCCATCAAAGATCCAAAACTAAAATTTGGTGCATGTGTGATGGGATACAAGATATTCCAATCCAGCAAAATGAATAGTATTGCATGCGGAGTAGTAGACACTTCTCACAAGATTGTAAAGAAGGGATTACAATTGGATCTATTTGAGCTTCTACTGAAGCAGTTAGACAAAAACATGAGGACAATCAGGTCTACAAAGACCAATTCATGTAAGTTAAGATCACTTCTAATGTGCATATTTTTCTACTTTCAAGACTTTTTCCCATCTTTCAGTAATGTCAACTGGGACACTACCCGACCAGTGACAATTCAGATCAGTGAATGCATTAAGTCACTAGGCGACAACTTTACATCAATCATGAATGAATATTTCACCAGATTCAAGGACAAAATGCAGAAAAGGACGAGGATACCAAAACAAATGGTAGAACAATATAAAGTTGATATTTGTTTAATGGTGGACACTGATACCACCTTGATCAAACCAGCTGTACCAAGGACAACATGGTTACCACCACTTGACTATGAGATCAACATAGATCAAGCCACCAATGCTATTGAAGAGTTATTAAATGAACCATTAGACAAGTCACTAACAAGGTTTGGAACCTATGAAGAGGCTAAGGAAAGAATAAAGACCGACCTAGTAGTAAAGAAGATCGACAGAAAGAAGACCAAAGGTCAAGACACTTGAAAAGAAATTGTTGGTTAATGAAGAAGAAAAAAAACAATAGCAAGACACTGAGGGACAGTCACTCGTCAGTGAAGGAGAAAAAATGAGTGACTCTGAATCAACAAAGTCTGATGCACCACCCCAAAATAAGCCAAGAACTACTGCTGCATCTTGGAAAAGGAGTCAGACAATGAAAGATGCAAGTTCATCACCAGTTAAGAAAGGATAAGTGAGGACTTACAAAAGGAAGCCTCAAACTAGGAAAAATTTAGAACCAAAGAGGAGAAAAAGACTAATTTGAAGCAAGGAAGATATAGAGGACATTGAAAAAGATGAACGACCTAAAAAGAACAAACTTCCTACTATAATTGACGAGGTTTTTGCATCAATCATCAGGTTAGGTTCAATAACTGAGCCTAAGATTAGAAAATGGCTAACTCTAAATCCCGAGGATCAGAACAAGATAGAAGAAGCCATCATCACAAAAATGTGTAAATTCAAATATATACCTATACAATTTGAAAATAAGATTCCACAAGAAATTCTAGACAAGTTATCAGCAAGGTGGACATTTACATTGAATTCTGAAAAAAAGGGAAAGATCCCTAGTTTCAATAATGCCACCCAAGTCCAAGCTGGAAGAAATTGATGAAATGATGAAGTTACAATCAAAGAAGTTCTCAGCAAAATTAAGAGCCTACAAAGTACTATAGGGAAACTTAATTGATCTTGACAAAGAAAGTGAGGATGATTGGAGGAAAATACTCCAGGTACCTAAAGAGGACACAAGCCCCGAGAGAGTATTAGCACTCAACGACAAGCCTCACAATGAAGAAAATCAAGCAAAACTAAGCCCATAGCACATTCTTATAAATGACACTAAGGATGACAATCAAATTGAATTGAACACCAAAGCTAGCAAAGAAATGTATGACATACCTCAAATTTTTTAGTCATTAGGAGACACAACAGATGCCACAAACCAGGATGTGACAATAATAGATATCACTGAAGATCATGCCAATGAAGTTAAGGCACATGAAGATGTCACTGTTACCTCCAAGAAGATGAAGGAACATGATACAAAAATGGATAGTGCATAGGTTAATATACTGGGACAAATGTCATTATTGATACAGGCTATCAATATCATCTCATAAAAGGAGAAGTCACTTGAGCATGTTGCTGGCATACTTGAGGATAAGGGTGAAGAGGAACAGAAAAACACAACCGATGAACATAAAGAAATAGATGGAGAGAAGAAAGATAAAGGTGAAGAAGAGAATCAAGGTGATGCCAAACCAAAGGATACCAAAGGAGAAGCTATATAAAAATCTAAGGTTGATGTGGAGACGTCCACACAAAACTAACAGGTAGACACCAAGCAGCAGATAAAAGGCACAATACCTCTAAAACCTTCATCAAGTACATTAGACGAAGCAAAAGAAATTGCTATGGTACTGTATACAAGTGCCTCCACTACACTTTCAAAGAAGAAGAAGAAGAACAATAAGAATGTAGTCACTCTAGAAGAAATCATTGAAATACCAGACTGTGATCTAAGAACATTGGATCTAGAGTCACTTACAAAGTATGCAAAACTTTGTAAAAGGAACGCTATCCAAGATAAGCTTAAAAAGGAGAACAAGGACACACAGGTGCTTGACATAACCAAGGAAATACTTCTATGGATTTTACCTGATATCAACATTGATCAAGATGCTCCTATACTTGATCAATTAGCAGTTCTTACAAACGCCATCACATCACAGAATGTGGATGCAGAGAAGGCAATAAAAGAACATGCAGATAAAAAGTATCAATACAAATTAAAAGAAAAAATCAGCCAAGAAGTGGCCAAGAACAAGGTAAAATTATCTGAACTAGTCAATGAATTGGAGCCAATAATTTCAGAAGCTATAACCTTAGTTCAGAAGTTATGTACAATAGAGAAACTCACTAAGGAGAATAGTGAGAAGATTGCATAGATAGATGCAGATCTAAATGCTAGTGCACAAGGTCTTACAACCAATGACAATGCAATCAAGTTGCATTATGAAAATATTATGGAAGCTAAAAGCTTGTGACTTGATATTTTAGAGGAAGAATCAAAATTTAGAGATGAGGTAACCGAGCTTCAGGCTCTACTTCTACCGAATCTTACATTACTGCAACAACATATGACTACAACAAGACAATTTATTACAACCCCAGAGATGTCTGTCACTGACAGTATCTATGATATGCACGCAAGAATAAAATTGGAGCACATGGCCCTGGAACACCTATAGGAGAAATAGGAGAAAATGATGGAAGACATGCAAAGCTCCCATTCCCACATTTTTGAAAAGTTGTAATTATTACACCTTTGTCCTTATTGTAAAAAAGGGGGAAATAATATGTGACAAAGAGATTTGATAAGGTAAAAGGGGGAAATAATATAAAGGCAAGTGTATATACATGTACATATACTATACTAGCATGCACATAGGGGAGTCATACTGACAAGGTGAACACATGGTGTATATACTAAACATTTTAGTTTTGCACATATCACTTTTTGACACTAATGTCAAAGGGGGAGATTGATGACATATTTTTCCATTAGTATACAAGGGAAACAATTTTTGAACCGTCGATACATGATCACTGGAAGATAGGAGTATAGTGCAACCTGACAGAGAAACCCAACAGACAGATAACTATGTAGACTGACAAACATAATTCATAGAGGAACCCAATAGAAGTTTATAGTGTAACCCGACTATGTAAACTGACAGAGAAGACAATAGAGGAACCCGACAGACAAGTTTATAGTAAACACCGACACACAAACTACAAAGCGACCCGAGCACCAGTCTACTGAGAGATAGCTTTATTCCAAGAAATGTGGATCTGACTTACACGTCAAATAAAACACTTAATTTTTATATTTAGCTTAAATCTTAGATTTAAATCCATTTCTTGAGGGACAATTAAAGCAAGTATAATTGTTTTAATCAGTCTAACTGATTGAAAACATGCAAACTAGGAGATCAAGGTCAAGTTGTAAACCTTTAATCATAGAGTTATTATTGTAAAGTGTGAAACTCATTTAGGTCAAATTCATTATATAAATATATGTGTAATCAATCAAAACAACATAATGTGATGATGATTGTAACCGCAGACACATCTATTGATCAGAGACAAATTTTTACGCAGAAGGACAACAAAAGATGAAATTAGTTACTAGGAATAAGATTCAAGGCTACCAAGCATAACAAAGGTATTAATGAGTCACTATAGGTGATACATCATATTGTAATCTTTAATGGACCTGTAATCAGAAATTCTAGATTGCATATACTCAGGTCAATAAGTATTTTTGAATACATTCTAACAAGTGTAGCAAATAGAAGAAATCCTTTTAGAAGGTGGATTTAACAATCCTTTTGTAAACCTCTTAACCGAGTGCACACTAAATAGTGTTGCTAAAGATCTTAACAGATTAGACCTTAACCAGTCTAAACATGGTACTCCTAACAGGGTAAGATCATCAAAAGTGATCAAACTTGTAAGCCTTAACCGACCCCTTCCATTCTGCATATAGTGAAGTTTTGTGGGTTTCATCCCCACCACATTTTTTACCTTCTAAGAGGTGTTTTATGCGTTACCAAATCTCATGTCATGTGTCATTACATTTAATGAATGTTTACATGAAAATTAATTTTATGAATTGATACTACATGTATAAAGATATAATAGCACATATGGTAGGTAATGCAAGGATTTGATTACTAAAAGATTAAGGTTAATTGACAAATTTTTTTAAGGGTACTGATTCACCCCTCTCCTCTTAGTACACACTATTCCATTATTACAAAAAATCATTGGATGAATCCCTTTTGTACTTGAATCATTGAATAACCATCTTTACAAATCCTTCATTTAGACAATGTCAAGTCACTAGGTTTGCAATGATCTGAGAGAAAACTCATACTCTGACCTACTAGAAGGCACTAGGTCAATTTAGATTAAATTTTTTTTTGTAGTTCAATGCTTTCATAGAATTAACTATGAAATCACCTATTGAAGTGTTTGTGTTGTTTAGAGGTCCACATTTCACACACACAACTCTATCTCTTGATCTGTAGAATGACATTGTTTTCTTGTTAGATCCACTCTACTCTTTTGTTATCTGACACTGTATAGATATCTACTCCTTCAATCTCTAATCTCCCAACTTGAAAATACCATCGCAACCCTAAATTAAAAGATTTAGATCACCTTATATAGTGTTATCCTTAAGTCACTTAAGCCCTATAAAATTTCCATCATAGTCAGCCCAAAGTATTGACCAACCACCTTGAGATCAACGTAAAAAATACCTAACATGTCAACCTTAAATGTAATATCCATGTTTATGACCAGTAACCGACCTCAAATCCACCACCTTAACCGATTTAATATAAAACTCTGATCGGTGAACCAATAGGTACACTGTCTTCTTCACAGAAAACACAACTCACTCAAAACAATGAATTAACTTTCATGATCAGAATCATGGATTCCAATAACCATGTAAAAAACTTCTTTATGATTGCAACACATGATCTATACCAAAACTTGACTGCTACCAAATTCTCTGACTGAAATTGTTCTTCTTGAACACCGATCAATGCACTTAATTGTTTCTTCCATTACTGATCATGCAAAGATCTTATCAGTCTCTCCAATCATGTTAACTGACAATGTTTCCATCAATGACAACCAATTATGTATCTCTTATGACCTCTCATCATAAAAACTTAAAAAAACATCATAATGCCAACAAAGACTTGCCTCAATCAAGTCCTTTCTTTGGTAGCTTCACCTCCATACTATCCAGATAGACGAGATAAACGGTGGTATATAACCATGAGATAATAAATGATGATAGTTGAAATTAAAAGATTATTAGACTATGATAAAGAGACTATGATATGATTAGCAAAAAAAAATGGAATAGAAAGAGGAATTACCCTTTGAAGCCACAAAGTTGATGCTCAATAGAGTGAAGGTGAGGTAATGGTGCCAAAGTTGATATGTTGTAACGAGCAAGAAGACTATTTGTAGGTTGTCCCAATATAATTACAAGCTTAAGGGATTGCAGGAATTATGCAAAGAGGAATTGAGAGAGTATCCAAGAATTGAAAATGTAGCCAAGAGAGAAAAATCATTCAAGAGAGAGGCAATGGAGATTAAAATTAGAGTTTTAAGATTGTTGGACAATTCTTGACATCAGTGGGTAGTGTTAGGAGATGTTACATTGTAAGGGTGACAATTGTAACATCTTGATGGCTCACTGCATGTTTGTAGATTTGTGAGACGAGAGCGCACCAAACAAACATCTCCACAACACGTATGAATCCTATGCCGATCAAGCCACTTGGTCAATAATATGAGTGAAAAAGGATGAGGGAGATGGAGGGATGTGGAATTTCATTTTTTGGTTAAGACATCACATAATGGTAAACTAAACTAGGTGAAATTTCATGACACTACATTTTTCCCTCACTTTAGCTACATATCAGAAGTGAAGATGCGAGCTAAAGTAGATAAAACATACCTGACTTACTTGAGGGTATTTTACCCACATGAGGTTTCCATTAAGGGAAAGCCCTTAATTTTTGTGAGTCTGCATCCAATACACAAGTTGTGAATGAGCATGCTAGATGAAAGAGAGAGATCATGATAAGAGATAAAGAAAAATCATTGATAGGTAGAAAGATGTATTATGATATATAGCCATATGATAGGTAAATTTTGGGTGTGCTGATGTGAGTAGCAGAAGCTACATAAGCGCATGATAAGGAAGCCTTAGACATGCACTGATGTGAGTATACAAATCTAGATAGTCGCATGATAGGGCGACTTTAGACATGCATCAATACGAGTAACAAAAGCTAGATAGTTGTATTATAGGGAAACTTTGATCACATCGGTATGAGTAGAAAAATATAGATAGTCATACGATAGGGCGAGATTATGACCATGCCAACATAGGTGGCAGTGATAGATGGTTGCATGATAGGGTGAAAGATATGCCAATACAGGTATCAAAGCTAGATGACCATATGATGGGATGAAAGATAAGTGGATTGGCTCCAACAATGATAGACAAATAGATCAATTTTTTTAATTTTTTAGAAAAAAACCTATGATGTAGAGATAATTAGATAACAAGACAATCAGATAATAAGACATAACATACCCCCTTAGAATTAACCATGTTACTCAGAGAGGAATATGAGACATTCTATGGAGAGAGAGACATTGCTGCATGCCAACATACAAGATGCTTCCATGGAATTTTACCCCACAAAAGGTGACACATGACATCCACAACATCTAAACATAAATAGGAGGATTCAAATATTCAATTTCAGAACCCATAAGAGTGAGAAATATGCATGATATAATATCTCTTATGGGTATTTCATTAGGGATGACATGTTTTGGATTTGAAGAAGAGGATATGAAGAAAAATAAAACTTAAAATTTGGGTCAACATGGAAGAGAAGCCAAGATTCTCCCAACACTTTGCATCATCCCCAAATGTATAAAATAAATGTACGATAAACAGAAGAATAAGGTGTCAAATAGAAGGCGTAAAATAGATAAATATTTATTTCCACATAGAAATAGAGTACAAGGGTCCTCTAGAGGGTAACACCATTAATAGGTAAGCATGGGGGAACACAGATAGGTACACTCTAATCTACAAATGTAGAATCAAGTATTGCCTTACAAATCATGCACCAACAGATTCTCAACTTCCCAATATTGATCATATGGGGAAGGAGGTTGATACTTTAGTGGATGGAATACTATGGAAGCCCCATGTGCCACACTGACATCTAAATCTAAGGATGAATCCACTTCAAGATCCTCATTCAATGACTCAAGTGAGGTGAGTGTGAAGGATCTTGTAAAGATTATCATCAACACCAAAATATCCTCAAGAGATTCAAACATATTGTAGTGTCATAAATTGTACATACTTTCTAAGGTGTGTGATCCCATGCTCACATTGAACCCATTTTAGTGTGTTCTCATTCCTCCATGCATCTTTGGCCTTTGTTATGCATTTAATTAATAAATATTTAAATATTTGTCCTGTCTTAATTTAATTTCTATACGAGACCTTAATTTTAGGTGCACCCCCTTTAATTATTTCATTCATTAATCACCTCTTGCATATATAGACCCTATATCATTATGGGTGGCCTTTTGTATTTATTTCAATTTTAAATCCCAATTTTATGCATTTTTTAGGTATCTCCATATCCTAATTGAATCTCAATTTAAATTTAAACCCTTATTGGCTGGTATAGTGTGCCTTACAAGGCATAGGATCGAATAGGTCACCCTGTGCCTTGGGAGGAAAATTATATGCAATAAAAGAAGCTCAATATTAAATTGGAGAATGGTATCCTAATTTTAGCGAGATATTAAAAAAATTGTTAGCCTCCTTCAAGTTTTGAGCCTCGAAGTAGCTTGGAGAGGTATAAAATTAAAGCTACCTCCCTCATTCTGCAATCCACTCATATAATATTCAATCCTATCAATTCAAGAAAGAATTCAAGCATTCAAGGCATTTCATCTTTCATCTTGGGGAAAACTACAACAATCAATTATGCAAGCACCCCTTTTGTGATGTCCTTTTAGGTCTTTATGGAGTCATGTTATTTAATCAACCCTTTTTATCTCATTTCAAGCACAATTGCACCATTATAGGTATAAGAGATCTTATTCTCTTATTCAAGCCTTTGATAATAACAACATGCTTCCCTTTTTCAGATTTTAAATTTGATTTCAAGGTTAATTACTCTACAGGGGTTTGATTGAGGAAAACCCCTTTCTCCCAATATTTTCCCCATATTTTGTGTGTAGGTGATAGGTGGCGTAGCTACAGTAAAAGATATAGGTAGATATGACAATGAGCTATATGAGGTAAAATTTAAATCATAATTTTATAGGTCTAAGATGCCTCTCAGGGCCTCAGTTGAGTCTGGTCACCCTGTACCCTCCAGGTCTCCCGTTCCTACCATTTCAGATTGAAATTTAGAAATAGCAAGTTGCTATTTTGGATTTCCAAATCTAGCATCAAAATCGAGTTTGCAGTCCACACTTTGTCTACTTTCAAATTATTCCTTCTTTCCTCTCATATTTTCCCTAGATCATGTATTCTTCATTCCTATTCACACTTACCCATTTGCATATCATCTTTCAACTCTGCATCAAAGGAATATTTGCATCCTCTTAGAGCTTGAACCTCCTTGAGCCTAGTGAATCATCTTTCCTTCTAATGTATGATTTAAGATAGGTGTGAGCTTCTTATTTTGTCCATCCATCCTAGTGAAAACCGTTCACGCCCCTTTTTATTTCATTATATTTTGGTGAACCCAACACCTTATATTACCTTTATATTGTATTTGGATGTATAGATCTAATTTGTATGTATGACATTAATCAATATTCATATCATATCATTTCTACATTTTATGCATTTAGATATATAGGTTCACCTTCATTACATTTTGGTTCTCCCCACTCTTTCTTACATACTTTTGATTTTTACTTCCTAGATTTGATTTGGGTAGATTTCATTTTCATGATAGAATTTACTATTTTAGTTTGGTGTAGTATTTCCCATGTGATCACATTTTTTATTACTTACATTTATTAAAGTCATGTGGTAGAAAAAAACTTCTTTCTTTTCATGTTTCTTGTATTATTTCATGGTATTCTTGCATATTGAATCATGAGAATTTCAAATATTCTTCCTTCTTGTAAATAAATTTTCAAGGCTTTTATCCATGTTGCATGTGGCTATATCATAAAATTCTAAATTAAGTGAATGAAATGTGTAGGTTTCATAAGAGTCTTTGTAGAAAATGATAAATCTAAACATGACATTGATATGAACAACATTTGTACCTATCTTAGGTTGTCTTTTGTTAATGAAGATAGAGATCATACTCCTAACAATACCACATTAGGGAGTACTAGGTCCTCTAATCCTAAAGATACCTTGGTGAAAGAGAATAATAAATATAGTTTATGTACTTCTTTAGATCATCTTCCTTCTCCTAGAGATTCTTCTCTTACCTAAGTACTTTCAAAATGATGATGTTATGCATTTCCTTTGTGATTTATCTCCTAAAACAATATAAAGTAAGGATGAAGATCTTGATAAACCTTCTTCGTCTTCCAAACCTAAAAAAGATGTGACTCATGATGATAGGGTTGAAAATATACCTAAAGATACCAATCCTCCTACTATTCCTCCTTCTAAAACACATTTTCATAACCCTCAAGATGAAAGTCTTCCTCCTTCTCAACTAAAGGCTTATTATATTGTATGTTATGCCTTTACTTCTTAACAAGGATATAGTGGAAAAGGTCTTGGCATTAAAAAAAAGGAATAAAGGTCCCTATATATTCTTCTACATTTGTCACTAGAAAAGGTATCAAATATATACCTCAATCCAACATTATTCCCCCCCCCCCCCTTCTTAAAATCCCAACCCTCCCTCTTCATGAAAACCTAAATCTCCTTCTTTAGGAATTCTTTTTCCAGCTCCAATTGTTGTTAACACAGATTTAGATAATTGTTTGGCCTTGGTTGAAAGAATATTTTGGAGGCTTAAATATGATACTAAACTTAAATTTCATTTTTTAATTTTCCAAAGAATCAAAGATCTCATAATGGTAATTTATATTGTCTTTATCATCATTGCAATAAACATTCTCTTGTTGATTGTATTGAATTTAGACAATTTGTTCAAAATTTAGTAGGTAGATATCTTATTTGTTTAAAAATAGATCTTATACCTTTTCTTTTTATTAGAAATATGTACTTTCCTTCCCTTATACTATTAAGTTTCTCCATGCCATGTGATATTAGTAGTTTACCTTACTAGGGGACTCTATTTTGGATGGTGATATACTTTCATATTCAATCTTTCTTTGTGAGTAATAGAATAGGCCCCTCCTTGTCTTTCTACTTGGGGGAAATGATTCTCTCTTGCTTACCTTTTTAAAGGACTAATTATATTTTTTCAATTTTCATCTTTTAACACGATGTCCTTCCTTGCTTGAACTTTTTTTTTACAGGAGGATTTTCATATTTTTAACCTCTTCCTTTCTTGGAATCACATGTCTTCTACAAAAGATCTACCACTTAGTAGAGTGAATAATGAGTTATTCTTTCCCTTTTCCTCTCACTTTAGGGGAAAGGGTTCTCTTTCTAAATCTTTTGTTCCTTTCTAAGGAGCTATTATCTCTTTATTTGTATCTTTTCTCACATGATATTCTTCCTTGTTTGGACTTGTTTGTTATACATGAAAAATTTCATCCTTGTTTACAACCTCTTCCTTGCTTGTAAGTGTATGTATTCTATAAAATATCTATCACTTAGTGTGCGCATTGTGTTATCCTTTCCCATGTATTTTCCCTTGGGGGTAAAGGGTTTCTTTTATCCATCTCTTATTATTTCTAACAATCAAATTTTCTTTGTGGAGTGGTGTTTTTTTATCACGTGACATACTTTCTTACATGGAATTGTTTGTTCAATCGAGGATTATGTCTTATGCAAGAGGTGTGCATATTTGATCACACCCTCTTCCTTGTTTGCAATTCTATTTATATTATGAACAAATTGATTACTCGGGGGGCTTTAAGTGTGTCATCCTTCATCAAGAATCCCTTTTTACCTAGAAATAGGGAGAAAAAGGAAAACTCTTTTTCTCCTTGCCCTCTCTTTTTCAAAGATGATATTTTTGTTCAAGAACTCCTCTTGGAGGTAGATGTCTTGGAAACAAGTTCTGTTTCTTTTAAGGACCCCTTTTCACTTTTTGAAAGATATATTTTTACAAATTTGTCTCTCCCTTTGGTCCCCAGGGAGTCATCTATCTTTGGCTAAGGTGTCATGTACATTGTTTCCTAAAGGATATCTCCTTGGTATTGAAAATTGGTATCCTTGTTCTGATTTTCCTTAAGATGTCATCATATCTTTATGTTTCCATATTAATGAGGGGGACATATATACAACCTCCTTGTATGTTAATTTTTTGATTTCCTTGAAGACAATTTTTTACTTGGTTATACTTGTGTGTTATATAGTAGATTCCTTTGGAAATGATGTTTTCCTTGGGGCAATCCTTTTGTTTTCAAATTTCCTTGGAGACAATTCTATCCTTGGTTATATTTTTGCACCAATATAGAATATTCCTTTGGAACAATATTTTCCTTGGGGTAGTCCTTTTGTTTTCAAATTTCCTTGGAGACAATTCTTTTGGTTATCCTTTTGCACCGTTTTAGAAAATTCCTTTGGAATTAATATTTTACTTGGGGTAGTCCTTGTATATTATAATGGATTCCGTTGGAAACAATTATTTTCTTAAGGTGATCCTTTTTGTAGATTTACTTGCATAAAATAGTTTGCTTGGTTATCCTTGGAGGATTTGAAAAGCATAACACAACTTGGTAGACTATCAACTTCATCTTTGAACTAATTTTATTCTCTCTTGGGATGAGTAGAACTAGCGTAACACAACTTACTATTTTGTTTGCTACTCTTCCTTCTCTTTTTCTCATAGATTGCATAACATAACATGCTTGTTTTCTAGTGTAATTTGTTATTTTTCATGGATCACCTAGCATAACACAAGTTTATAGCCTATGCAATTCATGACTTCCTTTCTCTCTCTCTCTCTTCCTTGATCCCATAATCATAACACCTTGTTGGTTAGTTGATCATTGAGTCTTGTCTTGTCTTTGATGATGCAGGAACATCCTTGGGTCATCGGAAATCTTGCATCACCCAAAAATAGTTCCTTTTAGTTTGTTCTTAGTTTTGTTTAGTTAGTCAATTTTTGAGTTTTTATTGGGGTTTCTTGGATTTGGATAATTTTCTTTTGTGGACCTCAAGGTATGTTCTATACATCATGTTTTACATATGTCTAGGTTTTCACCTCACTCGGACTCTTCATTGTGGATTTATTCCGGATTCATGTTTGGTTTTGTGTGGTCTTCAAATTCTAACATGCAACTGGAGTTTTCTAAACTTATGAAGTGATTTCCCAATCAATGAGTCTTTGTGGATCATATCATGATGTTCTTTGATCTTTGGCTGATGTCTCTCTTGGATCACACATAATTTCAACATCTTGTCATTGAGATCCTTATGATTTGGGTCTTGACCTCTATTTCGGTATTATGTTTTCTTGTTCTTGGGTAATGTAATAGATCTGGATGACATGTGTTGCAAAGACTCTATATATTGAGGTAGTTGACCTTTTTTTAGGGGGCATCTAGGAGTAATTGAATAAGTTGCAATTATATCTCTTAGAGTTTAGGATTGTAGGATTTGTATCTGGTAATTGGCATGTGAGTCTAAGAATGTAAAGTTGCATATTGCAATCCAATCTGATGTAAATATTTGATTCTATGATAATGCGAAGATTTGTTGTAGCATGTTGTTTATCATTTCTTGTGTCTGGTGTTGATTTTTTCCATTGTGTGACTTGAGTTACATGGTTTGGATCATATCCATTGGGGAAAATCTTTCCATGATTGCATCAAGTGGTATCAGAGCAAGGTTGATGTTCCCGTGTTAGCAGATCTCATCTCCCGAGCTTGTTAAGCCCTAGTTGAATATGTTGCGGGGTGGAAGAGTATGGGTCTAGTCCATAATTACTGGTAAATTGTACAAGGGGATCACAAATGAGTTTTTAATGGATGAGAATTTTATTTTTGAGGAATTCCAAGGGTGAAGTGATCACCGAGTTGGAGGTTTAATTCAAGTGTGTTTGATATATCACCAAGTGAGAGGCAATTGGTGCCTTGTAATCAGATCGCCGAGATGAGGTAGTTGCATTTGAGGATTGGAAAGATTTCACCTAGAAGGATGAACCCTATGAGGTTAGAACAAATGATGGAAGACTTTAAAAAGGATACGAGGAATGAGATCCAAAATACTTTGGTTGGATTGTGAAGGAATCCTGAGATAGAGGAAGAATATGAAGAATTTGTTGAATATCTTGAGACTATAGATACTGAGATCCCTACAGATGAATAAATATTGTTAAGGGCTATGAAACAGGTACATAAGATTCATAGCATGGATGTTTCTAATTTCTTTGGTTCATTCCATCCTAAAGATTTGATAGATTGGATTGATGAATTAGAAGATCACTTTGAGCTTGAGGATATCAGAGATCAACATAGGGTTAAGTTGGCACAAAATAAATTGAAGGGTCATATTGCCTTATGGTGGAAGGAATTGGAGAAATATAGAGAGGAAAAGGGTGAAATGAAGATCACTAGCTGGAGATTAATGGTTTCTATATTGAAAGCTAAACTCATACCTGAGGATTATGAATTGGCATTGTTCAAGAAATTTTAGAACTTGAAGCAGAAGGATATGAGTGTGCAAGAATATAATGATAAATTTACAAGTTAACAATGAGATTTGGACACCATGACATATCTAGGGAGAAGGTGGCTATATATAATAATAATGATCTGAGATTTAACATACAGGATGAGATGAGTATGTTGAGGATTTATATAGTGGAGGATTCCTATCAATATGCATTGAGGGTGAAAGATAAGTTGAAGAGGAGGAAACAAAGTAACCTTAGAGGAAGGGAGAAGTGAGTGAGTGGTAATGGAAAATAGAAAAAAATAATTGAAGAAGAGTCTAAATAAAATTGGAGTAATGGTACTTGTTTCAAATGTGGTTGCATAGGACATAGAGATTTTCAATGTTCTGAGGGATCTATTAAAATCTTGGGAAAATAAAGTATTGTGGCACATGAGGAGCATATTTCTAATGTAGTAGTGGAGAGTATGAAAGAATCTAAGATAGGAGAATCTCTTATGCTTAGGAGAGTTATATTAAGAAAGAAGGAAGTTGAACCTTCCCAAAGGGGGAATTCATTTAGGATTGTATGCAGATCAGGAGGTAAATGTTGTAGTATTGTGGATAGTGGTAGTACTGATAATCTGCTATCAGAAGAGATGGTTTCAAGATGATCATATGGTTGATGTGAAGGAGAAATTTTTTGTGAACTCTAACATTGTGCCTTTCAAGAATGATGTATTATGTGATGTTGTATCTATGAGTGCTTGTCATGTTCTATTGGATAGACCTTGGAAATTTGACAGGGAAGATATCTATGATTGCATAAGTAACTTGATTACCATAGCTAAATATGAAATAAGACTTATTTGGTTCCCTTGAAGTAGGTAGGGGAGATAAGTGCAAGGAATTTGAGCATGGTGAAGAGTTTTTTTTTGGGGAAGCAAAATGTTGAGGTTGATATGGATTAGAAGAAGGATCTTGAAGGAAAATTAGATGATGAGAAGGGTACAATGAAGAAGTAGAAAACCTTGGTTGTGGACATTAATGGGGTTTTGTAGTAGAGGTAAATAAAATGTACAAAAGAAAAGAGATGGTGGTAAGGGTCCTTTACTACCTTATGTAGACGTGAGATAGGAAAGAGAAGACCAGAATAAGTTGAAGGGTCTGACGGAAGATAGAGAAGAAAGTTGGAGATAAAGAGGATGTTTGGATCAAGAATGAGCATGGGATTTATGTCCTGAATCCTATCAAATGTTGATAAGTTCCTCTTATGGGACATCTTTTTCTCATCAGGGGTTTCTAATGCAGGAGCATCCTTGGGTCGTTGGAAATCTTGCATCCCCAAGAAATATTTCCTTTTAGTTTATTCTCAGTTTTATTCAATTAGTCAGTTTTAGAGTTTTTTGTGACATTCCTTGGATTTGGATCATTTTTTGTTGTGGAACTTATGGTATGTTTTGGAAATCATGTTTTACTCATGTTTGGGTTCGCACCTCATTTGTACTCTTCATTGTGGAGTTATTATGTATTCATGTTTAGTTTTGTGTGTTCTTCAAGCTCTAATGGTCAGTTAGAGTTTTCCGATCTCTCAAAGTAATTTCCTAATCAACAAAAATATGTGGCTCATATCACGATGTTCTTTGATCTTTGGTTGACCTCCCTCTTGGATCACATATCATTTCAACATCTTGGCATCGAGATCCTTATGATTTGGGTCCTGACCTATATTTTGGTATTATGTTTTCTTTTTCTTGGGAAATGTAATAGATCTGGATGACATATGTGTTGAGAAGGCTCTATATATTGAGGTTTTTGATCTTTGTTTATTGGGCGGCTAGGAATAATTGAATAAGTTGAAATTATAACTCTTGGAGGTTAGGATTGTAGTATTTTTATATGATAATGGGGGTGTGAGCCTAAGATTGTAAAGCTGCATATTGCAGACCAATTTGATGTAAATTTTTGATTATGTGATAATGCAAAGATCTATTGTAGCATGTTGTTTATCATTCCTTGTATCTAGTGTTGATTGTTTCCATTGTGTGACTTGGGCTGCATATTTTGGACCATCTCCATTAGGGAAACTCCTACCATGACTGCGTAACTTTATGTGTACTCTTGTTCTTCTTATAGGACCACTTGTACTAGATTGAAATAACATTATGAGCATGATACTAGTAGTTGAGACATTTTTTTCATTGAGGTCTCTTCAACTAGTTGATTTGAAGCCTTTATTTTTAGTACTAACCCTTGCGTTGTGTGTCTTTTGTTTGAATTTTCCTTTATCTCTATTTTATTTTATTTTGTTCTTGTTTTCCCTTGCATGTGGTGGTACGAGTTAAAATCCTTGGTTTTGGGGGCTTGTTCACTTAAACTTAGTGATGTCTTACCTCTTTGCAGTCTTGTCCAGTGATCTCTCGCTCTTTCTTCATCTCTCTTTCTTATACTTTACCATGAGTATGCATGTAGGAACATACTCCTACTAAAATGGGGGCTAAATGTAGTATTGTAAATTATACACACTTCTTAAGGTGTCCAATTCCATGCCCAATTAGCACTCATTTTAGTGTGTGCTCATTTCTCCATGCATCATTGGCCTTTGTTATGCATTTAATTAATAAAGATTTAAAATATTTCATTTATTTATCACCTCTTGCATACATAGGCCCTATTCCATTATTGGTGGCCTTTGTATTTATTCCAATTTCAAACCTTGATTTTGTGCATATTTTGGGTGTCCCCTATCCTATTTGACTCTTAATTTGAATTTAAGTCCTAATTGGATGGTATAGGGTTCCCCATAAGGAAAAGGGAAAGATAGGCTATCCCATGCCTTGGGAGTTACTCCATACCCAATAAAATTTATCCAGATTTAAATTGGAGAATGACCTCTTGATTTTAGCAGGATATTCAAATCCACCACTGGCCTCCTTCAAGTTTTGAGCCCTGAAATGGACTGGATAGGTATAAAAGAAAAAATACCTCCCTCATTTTACAATCCACTAATATCATATCCAATAATATCAATTCAATCAAGTATTCAAGGAGCATTCAAGAAATCAAGCATTCAAGGCATTTCATCCTTCATCTCATAGAAAGCTACAACAATCAACAATGTAAGCATTTTTTTGTAATTCCTTTAGGTCTTTATGTAGTCATGATATTGGATCAACACTTACCATCTAATTTCAAGAACAATTGCATCATTCAAGGTATAAGACATCTTATTCTCTTATTCAAGCATTTTATACTAACAACACGTTTCCCATTTTCAAGAATTTCAATTCAATTTTAAGGTCAGTTACTCTATAGGGGTTCTTTGAGAGGCAAACCCCTTTCTCACAACTTTTTCTCTATTTATTGTGTGTAGGTAGCCGGTGGTGCATATGTGGAAAAGGCTATAGTAGTATTTGAAAAAGAGTTATAGGTGGAAATTATTTTCATCAAAATTGGGTCTAAGGTGCCTCCTAGGGCCTTAGGTGAGTCTGGTCACCCCGTATGCTGCAGGTTGCCCCGTTTTTCCATTTTGGACTAAAATTTGGGTTACATGTTAGTTTCTATTTTGGATTTTCAAACCCGGTATCAAAATCAGGTTTATAATCCGCAATCTATCTGCATACATATTATTTCTTCTTTCGGCTCATATTTTCCTTATATTTTTCATTATTCATTCCTATTCACTCTTTCCCATTTTTATAGTCATCTTTCAACTCCATAGTAAAGGAGTCCTTGCATCCTTTTAGTGCTTGAGTCTCCTCAATCCTAATAGTTCAACTTTCCTTCGAATGTATGATTTAAGATAGGTGTAAGATTCCTTGTTTTTATATCCATCCTAGTGAAAACCCTTCACAGCCTATTTTATTTCATTACAAATGTTAGAAATAATTGAGAGGGCAGGGGGGGGGGGGGGGGGGGGGTGAATCAGTGGCCTCAACAATTTTCTAATTAACCCAAAAAATTAGTACCACAATATTAAGCCTCTAGTTATCTTCATTCCTACAAGATGTATACCTTCAAATATACTTATCAAATAACTATTACTCGGAGTGCTCTATTAAACCTTATTATTAATGTTTACCGAATAACAGTCTTTCTTTTACCGAAAAATAGTAAATTTCTTAGTGTATACTGATCAATGTAGATTAGTTATGTGTAATGCAAAACACTAAAGTAATGACTCATAAACACATTGACACATGAATTTTTAACATGGAAACCCTATTAAGGGAAAAACCACTCAGGACCAGTAACCCAAAATTTTCACTCTTCTGAAGTGAGCTCGGTGAAGAGCCAACCCTATTAAAGGTTAAAAACACACTGTTAGGTGTGACCTTGTTAGAGGATTTAAAATATTAGTTTGTCACTTGATATCGGGTATCTCTATGCTACCTTCTATGAACAAACCTAGTGTAGTTTGTCAAATGG
The DNA here is from genome assembly GCA_018584345.1 of Thuja plicata. Taxonomy (NCBI): domain Eukaryota; kingdom Viridiplantae; phylum Streptophyta; class Pinopsida; order Cupressales; family Cupressaceae; genus Thuja; species Thuja plicata. The sequence goes on from MU223247.1 coordinate 532,324, forward strand.
TATCTAGCATCTTATGCTAACTTCATGATCAAACTTTTTGATACTCCTTGGGATGTATCTAAATATAGAAATGATCTTCAAATCCTACTTGGTTAAGAGACTTTTTGAATCAATGGTTAAACTAAAATAGTAAATGATCTGTTCACATATACAACTTATACTTGCAGATTTTTAGATCTATTATAAGCTCATTAAACCATTCCGATCAATATATATTTTCAATACCTTTGCTCCACTTTTTTTCTGCTTGTTGATTCTGTGCTCTGTTGCTCGGTGTCCACATAAATCTTTAGCTCTTTCTTCAGCTTGATTGATCAAGACTGTATGAAGTTGTTCTTCATCAGTTTCTCTTCAACATCCTCTTTTTCATTCACTCCCCTTAATTCATAATGAATTAAGTTGTCTCTTTATAGACATGATATAACCATTTCTCTCTTCTTTATTTTCTTATTCTTGGCGTGATCCACAATCTTAGCCAATCTTGAGTTAAAGCATAACTCCTATTTTATCTCATAGAAATCTTCTTGCCAACTAGATAAAATAGATTTAAATCCTTTACTTATCTCTGGCTTTAACTTGTCGATTAAAACAATGTCAATAACCAGTTAAGTCTATCTTTAGCTTTGCTAGCTAAGATATTTTGTCATTTCTAAACTCTAGTTAACTTTGGTGATTTAACTCTTTGATAGCTTCGATCAACACTTCAATTTTCCTCGGGCTTCTCTGTCAGTTAACACTGTAATTCTGGCCGTTTGTAATGCTTGTGATTTTTCTCATCGGTAATGCTTGTCAATTTCTTTTCTCGGGCATCACTGTGACTTTTCGCTCAGTTTTCTCTGTCCTTCGAGTTCCACTAGCCATCAGTGTTTGTAGTCACTTAGTGAATGCTGGTCATTTATGCATTACTAAAAGCATAATCTTTTTCTCTTTGATTCTCTAAATTCTTTGACACTTTGAGTATAAACAATCAGATTATATCAAGTTGACATCAATGACAATACAATCCATTAACTAATTTAATGTCTTGCATTATCTTTCTACATTTTGGTGATCAACTTAATATCTTCAAACATTCAATCAGTTACATGTCATCAATCTCTCCCTTTGGCATTGATGGCAACACACTACATTATCACACTATATAATTACTAATACAATATGAAATATAATAGTTGAAGTTCATCAATCTTTCCTATTGTAACTATTACAAATGTCTAGCTCTTGGTAAGCTCAAATAGCTTAGATTTGTTTCTTGCAGAGTGAGTTTCTTCAATCTTCAATCCCTTTACTGGATAGATGTAACAACTTCTATCTCTATTTCTGATATGTGTTCTGCCTTGACTGTTCCTCTTCTTGAACATCTCTTTTTCCTTTGACAACAGTCTCTACCTTAGTATGTATTCTCTCCCTTTTGTTACTTCTCTCCCTTTGATTGGTATTTCATGTGTAATCAATCTCCCTAGATATTGTTTAACTCTTTCTTTGAATTCTTAAGAACTTCTCTTCATGGATATTGATATAATCTCTTTCTGATAATGAGATAATCTCTCCCTTTGACAACAATGCCAAAAAATTCTTCTATATCATCTTCCATTCCCTTTTTATAATATACTCCTTGAATTTCCCTATCCATCAACACTACATTGACTCTAGGGTTCAGTGCAGATTTGTACCTTGCTGTGTACAAATGTATCTATTGTTGTTCATCTCAGTGCTTGCATCAACATGAATGATATTCTGATTTGTGTATAGGCTAATGCAACCTCCTAGTCATTTTACTGACTGATAGACAAGGGTTGTACCCCTAGTCTATGTCTCAGGTACTCAAATGTATCTTTCGGTAATGGCTTGGTAAAGATGTCAGCTAGTTGTTTCTTTGATTGAACATATTCTAGTATTACCTCCTTTTCTTGTACTTTTTCTCTTAAATAGTGATACTTGATAGCAATATGCTTAGTCTTAGCATGCATGACTGGATTCTTAGAAATTTTAATTGCACTGGTATTATCACAATAGATAATCACTGGTTCAAGAATCTTCATGTTCATACCTTCCAGCAACTATTTGATCCATGCAATATTGGAGCAATTTGTAGCAGCAGCCACATATTCTGCTTCTGCAGTAGACTGAGAGATGCATCCTTGCTTCTTGCTGATCCATGTGACAAGTCTATCACCCATGAAGAGTGCTCCTCCAATTGTGCTCTTTTGGTCATCAATGTTTCCAGCCCAATCAACATCTGTATAGACTTGTAGCTCAAATTTTCCTTCTCTTTTATACCATAAGACATAATCCTTGGTGTTCTTCAGATATCTCAGAATTCTCTTGACAATAGTCATATGTGATTCTTTGGGATTAGCAGAGAATCTTGCAACTATTTTAACTGCATGTGCAATATCTGGTCTAGTATGAACAACATACATTAGTTTGCCAATCATTGATCTATACAAGGTCTGATTTACCTCACTTGATTTTTCTTCCTTTGTCAGCTTACATCCAGTAGCCATAGGTGTTCCAACTAGTTTGGATCTTCCATTTTGAATATCTTCAGCACTTCCTTGATGTATTTGGACTGAGTGATATATATTCTTGCATCTTGTTGAAGAATTTTTAGACCAAGAAATAATTTTATCTCCTTAAACATAGACATTTCAAACTCTTTGCTCATTTCATTAGGAAAGGATTTGCATAAAATTTCATTTCCCCCAAAAACGATATCATCAACAAATATTTCAGCAATCATAATATTACCGTTGGTATCTTCTTTTAAGTACATATTGTTATTTTCACTTGTTCTTACAAATTCAATGCTAATGAGATAGGAGTGAAGTCTTTCATACCAGGCTCTCGATGCTTGTTTCAATCCATACAAGGCTTTATGTAGTCTACATACCATGTTTCTCTTCTCTATATCTACAAACCCTTTTGGTTTTTCAATGTATACCTCTTCTTCAAGTATTCCATTTAGGAATGCAGATTTGACATCCATCTGGTATACCTTGAATCCTTTAAATCCAGCATAAGCAAGAAGAATTCTAACTCCTTCTAGTCTACCAACGGGTGCAAAGGTTTCTCCATAATCAATACGTTCTTCTTGCGCATACCCCTTGCATACTAATCTTTCTTTATTTCTTGTGACTTCTCCATTCTCATTCAGGTTGTTTCCGAATATCCATTTGGTACCTATGACATTCTTGTCCTCTGGTCTCGGTACTAGTGTCCATGTACCATTCTTCTCAATCTATTCTATTTCTTCATTCATAGCACTGACCCATTCCTCATTTTCAAGTGCAGTATTAACATATTTAGGCTCAAAATCACAAAGTAAACATCTAGTGTTTAGTGACTTACTTCTTGTTCTCATTCTAGCCTTCTTGTCTCTTATGATCTGATTTTGTCTTCTAACATACTTGGCAAGTTTTGGTTATTCTTTGTGATCATCATTATGATCATCATCTTTACCTTCATTCTGATATCCATTGCTTGGTACATTATCTTGAGTATAATCCTAATTTTTGCTAATTGCAGCCTGATGCTCGGTTGCAATGTTATGTTTCTAAGGAGTGATGCACAATTGCTCAAGTAGAGTGTCAGGTTCTTCGGTGTTGTGTAGTCAAAAAATAGAAGCACTTCCATTGTAGACTAGTTTATCATTCCGAGTAAGTGGTTTGGGGTCATGTCAAGCACCTTGAATGGGTCTCTGACTTGGATCTGGCTTTTGCCCCTATTCTGCCCCATTTCCCACCTTTCTAGCCTATTTCTGACACCCTAAATTGGAAACTGAGATTTTTGACCTCAGGGTCAAAATAGACCTTTATGGGTCAAGGTTTACCTCACCCTTGACCTAGGTCAAGGTCAACCTCAACCTTGACCTAGGTCACAATCAACCTTTTTATGACTTTTGGTCCAAATCCCAGATTTCTAGGATTTCTGGATCTCAGGCTTTGTAAAAGTTTAATTCTCGCTTTCGGGTCGGCTGTTTCGGTCTTTGAAGCAACAATTATTAAATTATATTTAATATAGGTCCAGTTATAAGGGTATAGGTCTAATGGGAATTTAATTCTCCTATGTAGGCCTCTCTAGAAGATTGTGTCCTAGATTGGTATATAAGAAAGCTTTCTCCTCTCATTTTCGCTAACCACATGAACCATCATCAAGCATAATTACAAGCACTCAAGACTTGAAGAGAAAAACTAAGAAGAAATATTTGAAGCAAGAATTTACTCTCAAGAATTCAAGCATTCAAGTATCCAATTCATCAAGGAGATCCATTGGTAGCCATTGAAGGATTCAAAGCTCTATGGAGCCCTCTTGTTGAAGATTTCTTCATCTACATTCCTCCAAGCCTCTTCCAATTCAAATAACCCATTCAAGATTAGTGTTGAATATCTACAAGCAATTGATTGAAGAAATCCTACATTCTCCATTCTACATCCATTTGGTGCATCCATACTTGCAGGTTCAAGGATTCAAATCCTCGACGAGGACCTTTTACATGAGCAAGGTGAATTATTTCATTTACTTTGTTTATTACTGCAATTTATATTATATATTTGAGGTTTATCCCAAAATAGGGGTTTGACCTAGGAAAACCCCTCCCCCAACCAAAAAAACCCTTTTTCTTGAAGGTACAAGTTCAGAATAGTAGATCGGGATGGGATTCGGATACCCTTTTTGGAAAACTTCTGGGACCCGCAAACAGATTTTCCATCGGAGCTGTGTAGGTCCAGGTTGACTTTTTGGGGTCAAGGGTCACATTTTGGTGTCAAGGTCTACACTAACCTAGGTCAAGGATGAACTCAACCTTGAACTAGGTCAGAATCATAAATTTTAGGTCAAGGTTGACATTCTCAACTAGGTCAAAATTGACCTTTCTCAGAAAAGAAAAAGATTTCAGAGTTTTGTAGATCTCGCAGTTTTAGTTCAGGATCGCGAAAATCAATAGTTTCTAGGACTGTCTAATAGGGTTTTTGGCAGGTTATTTTTCAGAGGTAGTTTTTTTATTCCATTTTCCTTTGAAATCATTTCCATATTTACACCCCTTCTCAATTACAAATAAATGCAATGTTGATAATATTGTTAGTAATAACTGAGCGGGGGGGGGGGGGGGGGNNNGGGTGAATCAGTGGATTCAAAAAATTATCTTTAAAATTAACCACCAATAAATAAATCTCAAATTATTAAGTCTCTACAAGATGCATGCCATGAAATACTAATAATGATTTAACTGTCTGTTTGTTTTCTTTTTTTGACCTTGTTCTCCTTGATTACCGATAAGCAGTAAAAACTATTTACCGATACTCAGTAAATATGTAGAGTATACCGATCAATCTAGAAATGCATATGTGAAATGTAAAATATTAAAGTAATAAACCATACACACATAACACATAGATTTTAATGTGGAAACCCTGTTAACGGAAAAAACCACTGGGACCGGTACCCCAAATTTTTCACTCTTCTGAAGTGAGCCCTGTTAGGAGCCAACCCTGTTAAAGGTTACAAACACACTGTTAGGTGTGACCTTGTTAGAGAATTTTATACATAGAGGTTGTCACTTAGTATCAGGCATCTATTTTATACCATCCTTGAATCAGCCTCCTTCTTAGACTATCAATAGGCTTTAGGCAAATCTTGCTACCATCCTTGAATCAGCCTTCTTCTTAGACTGTCAATAGGTATTTGGCAAGTCTAATGCTACTTTAATGAATCAAAATTTTTGGCACTCCTTGGGATTTACCTCAATATATAGAAGACTGTTAAGTCCTACTCTGTTAAGAGACTTGATGCTTCAATGGTTAAACTGAAACACAATGACCTATTTCTAATGCAACTTGAATTGCAAATTTTTAGATATATTTAAGTACATTACCTCTCTGATCAATGTATCAATTCAATTCTTTGTTCTCCACACTTTTTTCTCTGTGATGCTGTGCTTCACTATTTGTTGGTGTCTGCAGAATTCTTTAGCTCTCCTTCATCTTGATTGATCAGGACTGTGTGAAGTTATCCTTCATCAGTTTCTCTTCAGCATCCTCTTATTATTCACTCCCTTTTCATGTGATTATGGAAATGAATTAAACTTGTCTCTTATATAGACATGATATTCACCATTTCTTGATTCTTGATTCTTGATTCTTGGCGTGAAAAACAATCCAGCCAATCTGATTTAAAGCATAACTCCTGATTTATCTCGTAGTTATTTTTATGCCAACTATACAAATCTTCTTTAAATTAGTCACTTAACTCTGGTCGAATGAAACAATGAAAACAACTAGTTAAGTCTATCTTTAGCTCTTTCCAGCTAGATATTTTGTCATTTTTTGAACTCTCTATTCTGTCGGTCAACTCTGCAGTTAGTCACCGGTGACAACTGTTATTTCCATCGGTGTGACTCCAGTCAGCTTTGGGATCTTCATCCGTCGGGCATCATTGGATTTTACTCGTCAGGAAACTCTGTTCTCAGCTCGTCGGGCATCCTGTGATTTTTCTTCATCGGGAAACACTGTCTTTTTCTCGTCGGGTATCACTGTGACTTTGGTTCTTTTCTTTTACTGATGGTGTGCACTCCATCGGTGTTATCTGTCACTTAGTGAATACTTGAATTTTATACATTGCTGAAAGCATAATCTTTGTTCCATTGATTATCTGAAGTCTTTGACATTATATACATGACCATATAGATGATATCAAGTTGACATCAATTACAATACAAACCATTAACTTATTTAACGTCTTGCATTATCTTCAACTTAACATTATCAAACATTCAATCAGTTACATGTCATCAATCTCTCCTTTTGGCATTGATGGCAATAAACTTATATTATCACACTATACTATTTCTAATACAATATGAAATATAATTGTTGAGATTTATCAAACTACCAAATAGTGTTTGATAATCGATAAAAATATCTGACCACCGGTAAGCTCTATGTTAGCTTAGATTTTATTCTTGCAGTTCTCTGTGTTTCTTGTTCTGATGTGTTGTGTCCTTTCCTTGTGTCAATATCTCTCTTTTGACTATTTTTCTTCTTTGATGTCTATGTCTCTTGTCAGCAACTCTCCCTTTGTATTAAATTCTTTATACAAACTCTCTCCCTATGGATATGATCTCTCCCTGCTGGAGTAATCTGATAATGGATAATCTTTCTTCTTTTTTTGAAGACTGTGATAATATGGAAACTTTCTCTCCCTTTGACAACAATGCCAAACAAATATCTTACAGATATCTGACATTAATTTCAATTAATCATTTTCCTTCTATCCATAATATATTCCTTGAATTTCCCTTATCCATCAGTAATATAACAATATGTTCTGGTGCTCAGTTCTGATATATACCTTTCTGTATATAGATGTAGCTTTGAAGTTCATCTTTTTGCTCACATCAACATGAATGATATTCTGATAATATATAGGCTGATGCAGCCTTCAGTCTTTTACTGATTGGTAGACAAGGGTTTGACCCCTAGTCTCTTTCTCAAGTACTCAAATGTATCCTTGGGAAGTGGCTTGGTGAAGATATCAACTAATTGTTCTTTTGATTGCACATACTCAAGTATCACCTCTTTTTCTTGAACTTGTTCTCTTAAATAATGATACTTGATTGCAATGTTTTTAGTCTTGGAATGCATGACTGGATTCTTGAAAATGTTTATTGCACTGATGTTATCACAATATATAATCACTGGTTTTGAGATCTTCACATGCATACCTTCCAACAATTGTTTGATCCATGCAATATTTGAGCAGTTTGCAACAACAACAACATGTTCCGCTTCTATAGTAGACTAAGAGATGAATCCTTGCTTCTTGCTAATCCATGTGACAAGTCTGTCACCCATAAAGAATGCTCCTCCAGTTGTTCTCTTTCAGTCATCAAGATTTCTAGCCCAATCAACATCAGTAAACACCTTAAGTTCAAATTTTCCTTCTCTTCTATACCACAAGCCAAATTCCTCAGTATTCTTCAGATATCTTAGGATTCTTTTCACAACAGTCATATATGATTCCCTGGGGTTAGCAGAAAATCTAGCAACAATTCCTAATGCATGTGCAATATCTGGTCTAGTGTGTACAACATACATGAGTTTTCCAATCATTGATCTGTACAAAGTCTAATTTACCTCTGTTGTATTATTTTGCTTTGCTAACTTACATCCAGTAGCCATCGGTGTTCCAACTAGTTTGGAATCTTCCATCTTGAATATTTTCAGGACCTCTTTGATGTATTTGGACTGTGTAATGAAAATACCTTCACTTTGTTGAATGATCTAT
>MU223247.1:548056-566277 GCA_018584345.1 Thuja plicata
TCAATCCTATTTTCTCTAAATAACATTTATGTTCCTATTATGGAACTCCACATTATGTAAACAATGTTAGCCTAATCTTTGGGGGCTCATTGTCTTTCATAGTATTGTGAGCAATATAATAGGTCCCATTTCATTCTTTTTCCCATGCTTGGGGGGCAAGGATGCCATCTCCTTCTTTTCTGTCTTTCCGAGATTCACTTTTCCCTTGGTTAAGAAGTATCTATCTATTATGTGATATCCAATCATACATGAAAATTTTATTTTTCATTGAGGATCTATGTCCTTGATCAAAACCTATTTTGTTGTTTGACATTGGGTTTCCATGGTTGATAAATCTCTCACCTTGGAAACTGAATAGTGTGCCATCCCTCACAAGGGTTACTTTGTCACTCCTTGCATGATATCTCTTTGTATTTATCCCTTCCATGGCCTCATAGGAGCTATGACCTTCTTGGCTTGGACTAGGTGTTGTCTATGGATATTGTCTTGATGTTGAAGAAGGATTTATCCTTGTTCTTTTCTTTCCTTAACATGTCAAAATAGTATGTATTTTTGCCATCTTAAGGAGGGGGCATATATACGGTCTCCCTTGTTCTATATTATTATATTTTTGTTCTAACCTTTTGTTTGCAACATGATAAATCCTCTGAAGGTAACACACACAAGTTTCTAAATCTTGAAGAGATACACATTCAATTACAATTCAATATGCTAAATCCTCTGAAGGTAACACACATAAGTTGCTAAATCCTGAAGAGATATGCATTTTACAAATGTATTCCATGGTGATATAAGGATATGGATCCATGGGTACTTCATAAAATCCATTAGAAGACACACTACATACATGCACAAAGCCACTAGAAGGCACAAAACTTTATGGGGTGACTATCAAGTTCTTTCTTGGTAGGCCATCCTGTCTTTTGTGGTTCATAGTGAGATACATGCATCTTACTGGGAAAGCTAACCACTCCTCTCTCTCTCTTTCTCTTTGACCAGTGATGTCTATCTTATCATGATCTTAGGGTTGATAAAGACTTAAGTTCTTGAGGGATTAAGGATTCCTTTTTCCCTTTAGAATTCAATAATATTATCTTTTCTTCATTATCTCCTTTACCAAGAATTTGCGTCGAGTCCATACTCTTGCTAAAGTGGGGGCTAAATGTATAGTCAAAAAATGGAAGCACTTCCATTGTAGACTAGTTTAGCCTTTCAAGTAAGTGGTTTGGGGTCATGTCAAGTGCCTTGAATGGGTATCTAACTTGGATATGGCTTTTTCCCCCATTCTGCCCCATTTCCCACTTTTCTAGCCTATTTCTGACACCCTAAATTGGAAACTGAGATTTTTGACCTCAGGGTCAAAATTGACTTTTCTGGGTCAAGGTCAACCTCACCCTTGACCTAGTTCAAGGTCAACCTCATCCTTGATCTAGGTGAAGTTCAACCTTGACCTTGACCTAGGTCACAATCGACCTTTTTCTGACTTTTGGTCTGAACCCCAGATTTCTAGGATTTTTAGATCTCGGGCTTCAAAAAAATTTAATTCTCGCTTCTGGGTCAGCTATTTCGGTCTTTGAAGCAATGATTATTAAATTATATTTAATATAGGTCTACTTCTAAGGGTATAGATCTGATGAGAATTTAATTCTCTTATGTAGGCCTCTCTAGAAGATTGTGCCCTAGATTGGTATATAAGGAAGCTTTCTCCTCTCATTTTCTCTAACCACATGAACCATCATCAAGCATAATCAAAAGCACTCAAGAGTTGAAGAGACAAGATAAGAAGAAAGATTTGAAGCAAGAATTTACTCTCAAGAATCCAATTCATCAAGGAGATCCATTGGTAGCCATTGAAGGATTCAAAGATCTATGGAGCCCTCTTGTTGAAGATTTCTTCATCCACATTCCTCCAAGCCTCTTCCAATTCAAAGAACCTATTCAAGATTGGTATTGAAGATCTACAATAAATTTATTGAAGACATCGTACATTCTCCATTCTAAATTCTAAATCCATTTGGTGCATCCATACTTGTGGGTTCAAGGATTCGAATCCTCCACAAGGACCTTTTACATGAGCAAGGTGAATTGTTTCATTTACTTTGTTTATTCCTACAATTTCAATTATATATTTGAGGTTAATTCCAAAACTGGGGTTTGACCAAGGCAAACCCCACCCCCCAACCAACAAAACCCTTTTTCTTTTAGGTATAGGTTTAGAACAACAGATTGGGATGGGGATTTGGATACCCCTTTCAGAAAACTTCTGGGATCCGTGAACATATTTTTTGTTAGAGCTGTGCAGGTCTAGGTCAACTTTTTGGGGTCAAGGGTGACATTTTGGTGTCGAGGTCGACCTTGACCTAGGTCAAGGATGAACTCAACCTTGACCTAGGTCAAAATCAAAATTTTTGGGTCAAGGCCGACATTCTTAACTAGGTCAAAATTGACCTTTCTCAGAAAAGAAATTTTTTTTTGAGTTTTGTAGATCTCGCAGTTTCAGTTCAGGATCGCGAAAATCAATAGTTTCTGAGACCGTCTGATAGGGTTTTTGGCAGGTTATTTTTCAAAGTTAAGTATTTTATTCCATTTTCCTTTGCAATCATTTCTAGATTTAAACCCCTTCTCAATTACAATTAAAAGTAATGTAGATAATATGTGTGTAGGGATAATTTTATGGGAAAATCTCCATTGTTCTAAACCCTATCCATATTATCTTCTTTACAGGTGTAAACAAACCTGATGCAGTCTTCTGGTTCTTTTTTTCTTTCCTTATCATACTTTTATGCAAATTCATCTATTCTTACATTTGGACTTTCAATGATCTTGTTAGATGACTTGTTAAGACATTTATAAGCCTTACTTTTGGTGGAATACCCTAGAAAGATACCTTCATTACTTTTGGAGTCAAGTTTTCTATTTCTATCATCTTTCAAAATATAACATTGACTACCAAATATTCTGAAGTAACTTACATCGGGTGTGTAACGATACCAAAGCTCATAGGGTGTCTTCTTTGTGTCCTTCTTCAATTATACTCTGTTTAATGTGTAGACAATAGTATTGACAACTTCCCTCCAGAAAGTTTGAGTGATGTTTTTCTCAATCATCAATGTTCTTTCACAATCAACAATTGATCTATTTCTCCTCTCAGCAATTCCATTTTGATGTGGTGTTCTCAGTGCATAAACATGTCTTTTAATTCCATGCTCATTACAAAAATTAGTGAATTCATCTGAAATAAATTCCCCTCCTCTATCTAACCTTAAGAATTTCAATTTATTATCACTTTTTTTTTTATACCATAGCCTTATACCATTTAAACATCTTGAATGCTTCTGATTTATGTTTTAAGAACATAACTGTCATCATTCTAGAATAATCATCAACAAAGAGAATGAAATACCTATCTCCATAATAACTCTTTGTCCTCATGGGTCCACATAGATTAGTATGGACTAATTCTAGAATTGCATTAGATGTATGGGCTTAACTATTGAAACTAAACTTTGTCATCTTACCTTTTTGACAGTTCTTGCACATGATATGCTCGGGCTTTGACATTCTTGGTAAGCCTCTGACTTTTCTTTTATTGCTTATCTTTATTATGTTGTCAAAATTCACATGACACAATCTTGTGTCACAATCATATGTATTCATTTCTAGCCATTAAAAAAGTGGTGTTAATGTAATCAAGACAGAAAAGGTTACCTTTTTTGTGCTCACTAGTTCTGATCAACCTTCCTGATTCATTGAAGATCTTTGCTTTCTTATTCTCAAATGCTACTCGATGACCTGTATTGTTCAGCTACGGAACACTTAACAAATTATTGTTCAGTCCTTTTATCCAGTAATAATTTTCACATTTGATTAGGTTATTCAACATTATTGTTCCTTTACCTTCAACTGGACAAGGTGTGTCATTACCTATTCTTACTGAACCACCATTATAGTATTCAAAAGTTTCAAACTTTTGCTTATCACCGGTCATGTGGTAAGTGCAGCCACTATCTATAATCTAGACATCATTCTTACTAACCTTAGATATGAGTGTAGTTTCTACATACCTTTCTTCTTCTTCATCTGAATCATCTTTCATGGCTACAAATACCATCTCAATGTCTTCTTGAGATTCAGTGTCAGTATCATCAGCTCTGTTCTCAGATAGGTAAAAAGATTTCTTTTACTTTTCCCTTGTTGTCTCAGATATCTCTTCTTTTAGTTTGTCAGTTGCTTCGGTAATCTCTGTTATCACCTCAGTCAAACTTCTTTTCAAATGTTATGTCATTTCTTTTGTCATCTTTTCTTCTGTTAGGACATCTTGCAGAAAAGTGTCCAACCTCTTTACAATTAAAACATAAGAGTGGTAATTCACCTTTGTATCTACCTTATCCTCTCTTCAATCTTCTTGCCATTAGTGCTTCAATCTCATCAAGTCCTTGATCCTCATTATCACTTTCACTATCATTCCTAATAGTGCGTCTATGACTTGACTTACTTGTTTTTAAAGAAGATTTGAATGCAGATTCTATAGATAGTAAGACACTATTATCAAAGTTATTCATCTCAAATGAAATCAGTCTACCAATCAGACTATCTAGAGTTACTGTATTGTTTGCAACTGCTCTCATTTCTTGTATAGCAGAAAATCTAATAGCATATACATGCAGTAAGGTTCTTAAGATTTTACTTACCACTATCTCTTCTTCAAGTACACTTCCAACTCCTTGGATAACATTGACTACCTCATTGATTTTGTAGCTATATTGAGTGATATTTTCTCCTTCTTTCATCCTTAGGTCATCAAACCTCCTTCTTAGGATTTCTTCCTTGGCTCTTAGTACATTAGCATCTCCTCCATGTACTCGCTTCAAGTTATCCCACATTTTCTTTGCAGAGGTGCAGGTTTTAACATCTTCAAACTCAGCATCGGAGAGTGAGGAAGAAAGTTCTATCATCATGTAATTATGCTCATGATTTTCTCTCAATTTCTCAAAAGTGTGAGGTCCTATAGGAAACACATATTTAGTATCAAGGTGTTGAGTAAGATCATTACCAATACCTGATAAGTGGAGTCTTATTCTGCTTTTCCATGATGCAAATTTGTCTTTATTCAACTTGGGCACATCTCGTTTGTTCATCTTGTGATCTTTTTCTTGAGCTATTAAACTCCCTTTCTAAGCACACAAGCTCTGATACCAATTGTTAGAAATAACTGAGAGGGGGGGGGGGGGTGAATCAATGGCCTCAAAATTTTTCCAATTAACCCAAAAAATTAGCACCACAATATTAAGCCTCTAGTTATCTTCATTCCTACAAGATGTATGCCTTCAAATATACTTATCAAATAACTACAGCTCAGAGTTCTCTGTTAAACCTTATTCTTAATGTTTACCGAATAGTAGTCTTTCTTTTACCAAAAAAATTAAATTGCTTAGTGTATGCCGATCAATCCAGATTAGTTATGTGTAATTCAAAACACTAAAGTAATGACTCATAAACACATTGACACATGGATTTTAACGTAGAAACCTTGTTAAGGGAAAAACCACTTGGGACCGGTAACCCAAAATTTTCACTTTTCTAAAGTGAGCTCGGTGAAGATCCAACCCTATTAAAGGTTACAAACACACTATTAGGTGTGACCTTGGTAGAGGATTTAAAAGATTAGTTTGTCACTTGATATCAAGCATCTCTATGCTACCTTCTATGACCAAACCCAGTATATTTTGTCAAATGGTATCTTGCATCTCATGCTATCTTCATGATCAAAATTTTGATACTCCTTGGGATGTATCTCAATATAGAAAGGATCTTCAAATCCTTCTCGGTTAAGAGACTTTCTGAATCAATGGTTAAACTGAAACAATAAATGATCTATTCACATATACAACTTATACTTGTAGATTTTCAGATCTATTATAAGCTCATTAAACCATTCTGATCAATATATCTTTTCAATACCTTTGCTCCACTTTTTTCTTCTCGTTGATGTTGTGCTCTATTGCTTGATGTCCGCAAAAATATTTATCTCTTTCTTCAGCTTGATTGATCAGGACTGTATGAAGTTGTTCTTCATCATTTTCTCTTCAACATCCTCTTTTTCATTCACTGCCCTTAATTCATAATGAATTAAGTTCATAATGAATTAAGTTGTCTCTTTATAGACATGATATCACCATTTCTCTCTTCTTGATTTTCTTGTTCTTGGTGTGATCCGCAATATTATCCAATCTTGAGTTAAAGCATAACTCCTATTTTATCTCGTAGAAATCTTCTTTCCAATTGGATAAAACAACTTTAAATCCTTTACTTATCTCTGGCTTTAACTTCTTGATTAAAACAACATCAATAACTAGTTAAGTCTATCTTTAGCTCTGCCAGCTAAGATATTTTGTCATTTTTGAACTCTAGTTAACTTTGGTGTTTTAACTCTTTGATAGCTTCGATCAACACTTCAATTTTCCTCAAGCTTCTCCATCGGTTAACATTGTAATTTTGGTCGTCGATAATGCTTGTGATTTTGCTCGTCGATTTCTTTGCTCAGGCATCACTGTGACTTTGCTCTCAGTTTTCTCTGTCCTTTGGGTTCCACTAGCCTTCAGTGTTTGTAGTCATTTAGTGAATGCTGGTCATTTATACATTACTGGAAGCATAATATTTTTCTCTTTGATTCTTTGAATTGTTTGACACTTTGAATATAACCAATCAGATTATATCAAGTTGATATCAATGACAATATAATCCATTAACTGATTTAATGTCTTGCATTATCTTTCTGCATTTCAGTGATCAACTTAACATTTTCAAAAATTTCAATCAATTAGATGTCATCAAAAAATACATGCCTTTTAGGATGAATGTGACTCAATGTAACATAATAATGAAGAAGGCACCCTGCTGACATTTGCAAAAGGGGCGATGACAATATTTAGAGAAGCCAAAGATTTATCTATAAGAAGAACAAAAAATTAAATTGGATCTGCTAGAGTGGAATTTATACGATGAAAATTGGACATGGGGCCTTGCTTGAAATTTTTTTTAAATGGTGGAAATGAGACCCTCTTATCCACTATAGATGGTATTAATACCTCATGAAAGCTGGGATTTCAGTCAAGTAATGGTGCAGGTGTGGGATGAGTTGACATAACCACACTAGAAATAACACATGTGTACAACATGTTCATAGGTGTAGGGAAATATGGGATGTTATGCAAAGAGGTGATCAATGGGGATTCCTACAAGGGGGTAATGAATACCTGGACCTACTTCATGTGGGAAACAATAGTCACTCCTGAAGTAGTGGGAAGTGAGACAAAGGATGTCGCTGGTCAAAATTCAAAAGTAGAAGGAATGGAAATAGGAGCTACTACTAGAGAAACAATGAGAGCAAAAAACATGAGAATCAAAGAATCCCTCTTTGCCTTCATGAAAAACTTACACTAGAGGGCCTTAGCCTGCCGGTGAGGCTTACACTCGTGTGCAAGTTGGTTATGACTTGGTTCAAACCAGGCCTTGAGTCTTGTGAGGACCTAGTGGCATCTTTCTCCAAGGGTATAATCGTCAATGTCATGATTGGAAAGTAAGAGGTATCCCATCAATGCGGTAAGAGGTGGCATAGAGGAAGAGATTGTGGGCATAGCCATAGGTACCCTTTCCTTTTTCACCTTGTGGAAAACAATAGGAATATAGGGTACCCTTGAAGGCTAATGAGAAGATGCTGAAGGAGAGGGAGAAGTGCTTGGTGACCTCTTACCCTTATTGTAAATATTAAGATGAGGTGTGTGCAATGATACTAAGAGTTGATAACTAGTATCTTGGATCATGTTTTTGGTAGACTCATAGATGAAATTGAGACATTTGTGAACAACAAAAGGGATGCCTCCCATGGAGACTAGGAAAGGAACTCTCACCTTGACCTAAAAGATTTTTGATTCTAGAATAATTAAAATTTTTCTGAAGAATTCCTTTGGTCCTAGTTAGACCATCAAGCTAGTCAAACCTATAGGGGGAAGTGATATTCTGTCATACATTCTAATCATTGTTGATCACTCATCATACCATGATCAATTAAAAAAATTGTCAAAGAATTCTTCCTCCATGGTAACATCCTTGTGGCATGCATGCTTAACCATAAAACCTCTAACAGAGGCTACGTTGACAAGTGTTGGGATAGAGAGAGGAGAAGGACATCCATTGTAAGGGTAATCAAGAGGGGTGAAAGTTATATTAATGTCACACACCTTCCAATAAAATTGTAATATGGGAGTGATCATCACCATGTTGACAAAGGGACTATCACTGAATGAGGGAGGAGAGAATGAAGAAGCAAAGGATAAATGCAACCTACTTTTTTTCATTTTTTATTTATTTTGGGATGCTAATGCAATGTATGAATGAATGACTACAATGATGCCTAAGATGTGGGTAATATGCCCTAAGAGATTTTCTATAAAATTTGAAGGTAAACCCTTTAAAGAAAGGCCTGAATGATTTTTTGGAATATCTCGACTTCAAAAAGGTAGGACAAAAACGACTGATACTGGTAATGATGTTTGTCTAAGACAAGTGCTAACTAAAATGATAGGTGCCTAAGCCAAGGCAAGAGATGGTAACTAAAATTTGATGAATCCAAGATAATGCACAAGACCACTTCAAGAATTTCCTAAGAAAATGCACCCTCTAATCTAAAAAATAACTCTGAAAAGTGAATACTTAACCTTTAGGATTATGGAAGCTATGTTTTTGGGATTTTTGAATTTTTGGACTATAATGATGACTATCCAAAAAATGAAATGATATGCAAGTTTTTATGCTAGGATGATGCTAAAATGTTGGATTCATATGCAAGGGTATGTTGATCACCAAATTTCATGATAAGAGACAATTGGAATGTTTTAGGACCTGTGGTGTATGATTCTACTAAGTTCTCTGATAGGATGCTAGTAAGACAATGTTGTAGGATCAATTTTCCAGAAGATGTTTTAATCACAAAAAAATCATATATTCAGTATGGCTTCAGGACTGAATCAAAAAAGAAACAATCAATGTATGTTCAACAAATTTTTCAAGCTACAAGTTTTCACACGGTCAAGCACAACGGAAAACAGAGACACTCAAATTAATCTATGGTAAAATTGGCTTCAAATGTAATTTTTTAGGACCATTGCTTGGATGTCCATCGAATCACATAGCCATTCTGACAGTATTGGGACATGAAGGTCCATGTTGTAGGTGCATGTATTTTTGCCTTTGTTGGGTATCATTTTTGTGCTAGTGAAGATCTCTTTCACCAACACAATATCGTGGGACACATATGATCAAAATCTTGGCGGGAAATTCTGCAACCCCTTGCACTATAATAAGACACTTGATTTAGAGGTGAAACATATGGTCTCTAATTAACAGGGTTGTAGTAAGGTTTGTGGCATCTACCTAATTGATTTGTGCATGTGGGAGACACTTAAGTCTCTAGTTGACCATGCTGGCTACTTAGGGATATTCACCCTATCCAGACTATCATCAACACACCTATCCCAAGCTTGGTTAGATTGATACACTTTTGATATTTATCCCATGTCTCATTTATATATCGGTCATAAGGATTACCAGTTTGAGGTCATCCTCTGAGGAAGAAACACATTCCCTAGAAAAGCCTCTCTGAAAATGTAAAAAAGGTTTTTATTCTAACAGAATGTGCAAGCACACCAAAGACTCAAAACATACAGTTAATCAATTATGCACAAAAATGACCAAATATTTGCTAATCTAAATCATCCTTAAAAGCACATAGGCTCATTTTTAAGCACTAGACCAGATGAGGGCTTGATTGTTCAATTTTATGCACCAAATCAAGATGTACTTTGCCTTTGTTCAATTCTTAACCACATTTCAATTTTAAGCACCAATACAAAATGTGAATTTGTGATATTTGAGCATACACTATTTTTTAAGCACCAGAATATGAATGCATTGATTTTAGATTAGGAAAAATTTAAGTAGCTTCCATGCCACAAGATACAAAGACACCATTAGTACCTGAAAACCCTAGCAATTTGTTTTGATAATCCACAAGTATGCTAGTGTTGAAATACTGTCAATTAAATTTCTCAACAATTTTTCTCACCTTGCACAAATAAGTGTGTATAATACCTTTGTATCTGATCTCTGCTTCAAGTGCCTCAATTCTCAATCTACTTGTTGGTCCTTTGTTTTGCTTTATTTCTCGTTCTCTTTTACGTTGCTCAATGAGCTTTTGAATTTTAATTTTTTTTATCTTTGTGTGGCCCACTGCATCTTTTCATGTCTCCATTTGCATGTTTTAAACAATTCAAATATGTCATTTTACAATAGAGAGTCAAAATTTTAGACAGAAGAGAAGCAAATTTTGTTAGTAGTTTCAAAACAATGTCTTTGATAAAATGATTATCACCTGCACATGCACACAAAAAGAAAAAGTTTAGCCCCAAAAATAGAAATGAAAAGAAGTAATCCCTGCTAAAAATCAGTGAGCTTTCCAAAAATGTAGGAATTTTCTTAAAAAAAAAAAAATTGTGCCCTAGGGACCATTTTTATCAAAATGGATTAGTTTTCAAAGATTTTTTTTTTGCAATTATTGTTCAACAAAATGAAAATCACAAAGAGTAAACCCCATGTATAATTTCAAGACCTTTCCAAAAATGTAAGTTTTTCAAAATAAAATGTTGATTTATGTCCATTATTATTTTTTTGAAATATCAAAAAACATTATAAAAAACAAAAAAAATTGAAAAATTTGATTTTTCGACTGTAGGTTCCTTATGTCAATAGAAACTGCAAAAAAATTCATAGAATAATTCTTTAATTTGTGTACTAAGGATCCATTTTATCAAAACATACCGGATTTTAAAGATCTATTTTTTTACAAATATTATTCATCAAAATTAAAATCATAGAGAATAGAACCCCTGTATAATTTCAAGACCTTTCAAAAAATGTAAATCTTCAACACAAAAAATGCTGATTTGTTCCTAGAATTTTTTTTTTATGAAATATATATATATATATATATATTTGAAAAATTTGAATTTTGGAATGTAGGCTCCTTATATCAGTGTCAACCTACAAAAAAATCTTGTAAAAACTCAAATCCATTTGAAAGATATGACCATATCTTTGAAAACCTACCAATTTGGTCCCACCAAGGCTACCAGATATAATCATCAAGGTTTTGTGAGTTCATGTCGGGTTCACTAGCTATAATTGGGGTAATAAGGATCTTTAGCATGCCTGCAATAACATCAAAATTTCAACCACAAAGAGACTTGTTAGGCAGATAGTATTCCCAATATTGAAAGATGAAGCAAATAAACAACATGCATAATCATTCAATCATAATGATATCAATTCAAAAACACATGAACATGCAAACCAAAAGTCCTTCATTTTTCTCCTTCTCTATGCAATGTGAGATTTGAGAAATGAGTGCTCAATGCGCCAACATGAGAATTTAAAGCAATTATGGTTCACAAATTAAGAGAATTAGCTCTCTATTTATAAGTTTTTTAGAGTTCCAATAAAGATTTCATGATTGGTGGGTTGATTTCCTATGATTGAAGAGTTGAACTCACAGTGAGTGGGAGTTGAACTCACCTAATTGCATGTGTTAGAATAGATGGATCTGTTAAAAAGATAGATTAAAGAGTTGATCTGAGAGTGAGTGGCAGTTAAAATTAATTGATTGCATGTGTTTGAATAGATGGAAGAGTTAACTGATTTGATTAAGGACTTTAATTGATGAGGCAGAGTTGAAGACATGATAGATTAAATAGATAATTGAATTGATTGATCAGTTAGGAGAGAGAGAGTTATGGAGTTATATGAAACTCCTAAGTGGAAAGATAAATATGATTTAATAAATAAAATATTTTATGTATTTGCACATGTGGGGATATATATAAATAAATAATTACTTATTTATTTATGAGAGGAACAATTAGTTTAATTAAAAAATATAATTTATTTAGTTATGAGAGGGAAATTGATTTAATTATTACATAAATATAATAAAATAAGAAGAAGCTTTTAATTAAATAATGATAATTATTTAATTAGTTTATAAATGAATAATTGATGAAATATTTTATTAGATGTTTAATGATTAAGTAATTAACTAAAATCACTTAATGCAATAACTCCATTGATTAACTTGTGCATCAATGCATTGTCAATATCGGATTGTGGTGACAACCTTTTCAGTATAGTTGCTACTTTGACAGAAAATGAGTATGATGGTCAAAGTCTTAGACGGTATATGGCTCAATTATTTTGCAATTCAATTCTTTTTGGGGACAAAGTAGCATTGGAATGCAAACAAACATGTATCGAACATGACCTAATCATAAGTAGTGGCATTGCAAGCTGGGAAACATTTATTGCGAAAATCAGAGACCCCTATGAACATAGTGGAATACGAGGAGCTGATTTTTGTTTTGAATGGATTTCTCACATTTTGCAAGTGAAAATGAAAATATGGTCAACAACCACTAGCACATACATACGAGAACATTGCAAGTGCCTAAGTCTAGCCAAAGTATACAATATCATGTGCGACAAGGTCAATGATATGCACACACACTATAAGCCATATGGGGTGGACATTATAGTGGCAAATGTTCCTAATATTGAACAGTTGTTAGCTATGGCATTGGTTAACACAAATGTAAAAAAAAGAACACATTATCAATCAAAATATTCAAGATCGTGGCAATGTACATGTTAATGCCTCTACACCATCAACAAATACCTTCACTAAGGTCTCCAAAAAGATAGATACTACCCAGATCAACGCATGTATCCAATTTCAAAGTGCCTCAAATAAAACCCCATATCGTTCACTTCGTAAAGTAAAACAACAGATCCGTGCAATAGCCAGCCCTAAAAACAAACAAAAAAACCAAAAAGAAAATAAACAGCAGTAGAATGTTACTTGGAAAAAATACAAGACACACCAAAACACAAATGTGCAATTTTTTCTCAACTGCATTTCAAGAAACACATGAGAAGTATTACACATAAATCAATCTATGCGTGTTCATTTCTACTACCACACATGGAAAAATTGTTGGATGACAAGATATGTAGCTTCAGTGAAAGACAGTTGTACCAAAACATAAAACCATCGTACGCAACCCGAAAACATATAAAAAAAACAAGCGTCTACAACATACAAGTACACTTTCAGAACTTGGAGAAAGGTTAGTGTCACTGCGAATTGCATTTGCACAAATTTGGCAACTAGGCCTTAAGAAATCCCTAGTTGGGCTAACTGGAACAATTATCAATGTGCCACAAGAGATCCCTAGCTGGATTGTGAGCACATTGGTGGTAATGATTATGGTTTATGATGTGTTGACCAATTGATAGGTTTTTAAATTATGGATACTATGTTTTGTTCTCCTTAACCATCCTATTAAAATGCACATCCCTTTCCAATACTAAAAATCTTCTTCCTAATAACTCTCACATAGATCATTGTTTTCTTTAACATAGACATAACTTATAGAATTTTTGTATCAAATTTCCTACCTCAAATTTAATTTTTTGTCACATGCTTGAGATGTATATATTGAACACCACATCTTTAGGGGTTTAAGGCTTGTTCAATAATTGGAATTTTGTATCAACACTCATTGGAGTCTTAAAAATGGAAAGGAAGATTTAGTCATTGTGTTAATTGAGCACAAGACTATTAGGGATTTAGGGCTTGGTCAATAGTTGGTTTTTTTGGATTAGCACCCATAGGAGTTTTGGAAATGCAAAGGGAAATTTAGTCATTTTTATCATTCACAACATTCATAAAGATAATGAAAACATTTTGAATCATATGTTAAGCACACTAGAATGCTTGGGGGAAGGTGTTAATCAACATGTAATAAAACATGAAATATTTCATTTGTATTTTAAGTTGTAAATGATAACTGAATGAAGAACATGAAATAAAAAAATGCATAACAATAGAAAACTAATCTAAAATAAGCTCGCCTATTAGATTAAATCATATACTTTAATCAAATTTTGTTACAAATTTAGGGAGAAATCATAAAATTGATTTTAGAAAAGGATGCAATTTAATGAAATAATAAAGATTATTTAATAAATTAATAGGAATGTTAGTAAAGTCATGTTAGAAAAAATTGTCATTTTTAAGTGTCTACAACAACAAGTATCCCATTAGTATAAATATTTATAAAAGCATGCAATATTAAGACAGGGGGTTAGGACTCCACAAGAAAGGCATATTAGAACCCTTCTATATCCAAGAAAATCCTAATGGTCATGGACTCAGTTACATACCACATTCTCAAGATGTTGGTATCCCTACAAAAGCTAAATCCAAATGTGCACCTCCCCCTTCAACCCTTCCATCCATCTTAGGTCCATATATCCCTGCATCCATTAGTTCATAATCCACTACCCTTTCATCAATCAAGATAAAAAAGGCACACATCTTTGAGAACCTTCCAACCATCTACCTACATTATCCCTTCATCAAAAAGACCTCCACATCATTCCCACCCATAAAAAATATATCCATATCATTCCATTTCATTCATGAATTCCATTTATTTTCCAATAAATTTGCATGTCAAGCATAAAATCCACAAGTCTAGTAATCTACAGGCAGTTAAGAATGAACATGTCTAGTCTAATTGACATGTAAAAATAAAGAAAAATATGATCCAAAAATAAAAAGAAATATCCAAAGGCCACAAAGGCACACCCAGAAAAAGAAAGAAAAATCAAAATCTAGATGGGTTCCTAAGACTCTTGTACATGCAATGTATTCCAAGAAACCACAAAAGAATGAAAAATAAAAAATCATGTGCATTCCCAAGAGACTCCTTGAAACACAACTTCCAAAGAAAAATTTAAAGTTGGTATCCAATATATCTATCCCTCCATATAAACATCTCCTATTAGTAATAACTGAGAGAGGAGGGGGGGGGTGGGGGGTGTGAATCAGTGGCCTCAAAAATTAATCCTTAAATCATCCCTTAAAACTTATTACCACTTTTAAGCATCTGGTTATACTCAGTCCTACAAGATGAATGCCTTGAAATACTTATAAAAATTTACTACTTGTCAGAATACTTTGTAAAACCTTCTTCTGTATGTTTACCGATAAGCAATCTTTCATTTATCGAAACACAGTAAATAACTAGAGTATACCGATCAATCCAGAATTGCATATGTGAAATGTAAAACAGTAAAGTAATGAAACCTAAACATATAACACATGAATTTTTAATGTGGAAACCCTCTTAAGGGAAAAACCACTGGGACCGGTACCCCAAATTTTCACTCTTCTAAAATGATCTTGGTTAAGAGCCAACCCTGTTAAAGGTTACAAACACACTGTTAGGTGTGACCTTGTTAGAGGATTTAAAAAATAGTTTGTCACCTAGTATCTGGAATCTAATGCTACCATCCTTGATCAAACACTCACTTGGCCTGTCAATAGATATCGGGCATATCCAATGCTACTTTCTATGATCAGAGCTTTTGATACTCCTTGGGATGTATCTCAATTTCAAAAGACTTTTAAGTCCTGCTCGATTAAGAGACTTGATGCTTCAATGGTTAAACTAAAACATTAAATGATCTGTTCATACATACAAATTGAATTGCAGATTTTTAGATCTATTGTAAGTGCATTACCTCTCTGATCAATATAATCAATTCAATACCTTTGCTCCACACTGTTCTACTCTGTGATGTTGTTTCACTATTCATCAGTGTCTGCAGAATCTATCTCTTTCTACAGCTTATTGATTAGGTCTGAATGAAGACTTTCTTCTCCTTTAGAAGCTCTTCAACACCTATTCTCTCCTCTCTTTTTCACCCCACACTTTGTAATGAATTGGGTTTGTCTCTTTATAGACATGATTCACCGTTTCTTGGCTTTCTTGATTCTTGGCATGATCCACAATTCTCGCCAATTAGATTTAAAGCAAAACTCTAGTTTTATCTCGTAGAGATCTTCTTGCCAACTGGACAAAGTAGCTTTAAATCCTTTAATTATCCTTGAATTTATATGGTTGATTAAAATAATGATAAGTATCAGTTAAGTCTATTTATAGCTCTTGAAAGCTAAGCATTTTATGGTTTTTGAACTCTTTGTTCTGTTGGTCAACACTTCAGTTAGTCATCGGTGATAACTGACTATTCTGTCGGTGTGACTTCAGTTGTCATCAGGATCTCCATCCATTAGGAAACACTATGACTTTTCTCATCAGTAATTTTGTGCATTTTCTCGTTGGGTAACACTGTGACTTTTCTCTTTTACTCTAACCGTCAGTGTGCACTCCGTCGGTGTATACAGTCACTTTGTGAATACTTGACTTATATGCATTACTGATAGCATAGCGTTTGATTCATCAGTTCTTTGAAGTCTTTGGTAGTATGTCCATGACCATATAGATTATATCAAGTTGACATCAATGACAATACAATACATTAACTAATTTAATGCCTTGCATGATCATCAACTTAACATCTTCAAACATTCAATTAGTTATAGTTCATCAATCTCTCCCTTTGGCATTGATGGCAATACACTATATTATCACACTATATTATTACTAATACAATATGAAATATAATAGTTGAAGTTCATCAAACTACCAATCTTATGTACTATAACCGATACAAATATCTGGTCATCGATAAGTTCATATAACTTAGATTTGATTCTTGCAAATTTCTATCTGTCTTCAATCCCTTCACTGGATAGATGTAGAATATTTCTTTCTCTAATGTGATGTGTTCTTCTTCTGTGTCAAACTCTCTCCCTTTGACTATTCTCTTTTCTTTTAATGTCTCTTGTCAGCAATTCTTTCTCTTTTTATGTACTCTCCATTTCTTGTTACATCTCTCCCTTTGTATAATGTGATGGATATAATCTCTCCCATGGATATAAGCTCTCCCTTAGGTGATAAGAAGTGATAATGAATATAATCTCTCCCTTTGACATCAATGCCAAACAAATATTTTTGACAGTAATGCCAAACAGATCCTTTCTATCTATAATATATTCTTTGAATTTCCCTATCCATAAGAAATACAATAACTCTGGTGCTCAGAGTAGATAAATACCTTTCTTGTGTATATATTTATCTTTGAATTACATCTTTGTGCTTTCATCAACATGAATGATATTTTGATAATATGTAGGCTGATGCAACCTTCTAGTCATTTTACTGACCAGTTACAAGGGTTTGACCCCTAGTCTCTTTCTCAAGTATTCAAATGCATCCTTGGGTAGTGGCTTGGTGAAGATTTCAGCCAATTGTTCTTTAGATTGCACATACTCAAGTATCACCTCTTTTGCTTGAACTTGTTCTCTCAAATAATGATACTTGATGGCAATATGTTTTGTTTTAGTATGCATGACTGGATTCTTGGAAATGTTTATTTCACTAGTATTATCACAATAGATAATTATTGGTTCAAGAATTTTCATATGCATACCTTCCAGTAACTGTTTGATCCATGTAATATTTGAGCAATTTGCAACAGCAACAACATACTTTACTTCTGCAGTAGACTGAGAGATGCATCCTTGCTTCTTTCTAATCCATGTGACAAGTATGTCACCCATAAAGAATGCTCCTCCAGTTGTGCTCTTTCGGTCATCAATATTTCTAGCCCAATCAGCATCGATAAAGACCTTAACTTCAAATTTGTCTTCTCTTCTATACCATAAGCCATATTCCTCAGTATTCTTCAGATATGTTAGAATTATTTTTACAACAGTCATATGTGATTCTCTGGGATTAGCAAAAAATCTTGCAACTATTCCTATTGCATGTGCAATATCTGGTCTAGTATGTACAACATACATGAGTTTTCCAATCATTGATTTGTACAAAGTCTGATTTACCTCTGATGACTTGTCCTCCTTTGTCAACTTACATCTAGTTTCCATCAGTGTTCAACTGGTTTGGACTCTTCCATCTTGAATATTTTCAGTACTTCTTTAATGTATTTGGATTGTGTAATGAAAATACCTTCATCTCATTGCATGATCTGTAGACCAAGAAAGAAATTGATCTCTCTGTTGGAGCTCTCAATTTTTGGCAAAATTTAGAGTCCTATAAAGTGATAAAACTCTAAAAAATGGAATCCTAAACTCTATGCCCAATAATTAATAATATGATGAAGTAAATTAAATGGGATACAAC